>WMED01015863.1:1900-13505 GCA_019650415.1 Pipa parva
TCAGCACATTAAAGCACATTTTGGATATTCGGTCGCCCAGCATTTTCTTTTTACAGTTACATTAGGAGTAGCGCCTGTACCTTTAAATCAATCAAGAACACCAAAGGTTCTTCAAACAGACACAGTTTAATCACACAGCAACAGGAAAACTTATAACTTTTAACAGAGTTTTATATCTCAAAATTACGGCATATCACATAGCATCCCTTGTGCATAGTTACCATGTAATAATAGCCAGTAGAGACTCTAGGCACTTGCGGGGCATCCCACCTCTGGGGAATTACTGCAGGGAATGTAAGCCACCAGCATGTGAATTGAACTCTGCCATGGTGCATCTTACTCACAGGGTACATTTCACTCTCCAGATCTGTGCACTCCATCCTGAGGCCCTATTACTTACAAGCCCTTCTCTAAAGTGTTGGGCGTTCTGCCACGACACCTGGGTATCCTAAATCCACTACACTTCTTGTTGGGGTAAGCTAGCCTTTCTAGCCAGAGCTAACTATCACTTCTGTAAGTGAACTATTAGATTTGTTCCTTGTCTCCTTCATGACTCATGGGTCCTCCCACCACTCTTGTGGAGGCCCACATAGCAAAAAGTACTTTCCCTCCAAAAGCAGTACTTTTTATTACCTCTGGGAGCCCTCCCAGTAATTCATAGAACACAGAATCTTTTGGAAATCACTACTGATGCACTATAAACCTTAGGCCACTAGATGGGGCTAAGTGCACCTATCCTATTACCTTGCCTAGAGCACATGGCGAATATAAATACCAATATACAAATACAGTATACGAATACAAACATTCTCTTATAATTAGATTTCATAGAGGATTGAAATGTTTCTAATATTCCCACTTCCCTATACGTTAATAGTAACGCTTCAAATGGTTCAATATAACGTAGGTGCATTACAGCTATCTGTATTTGATATTTGATAAATAATCACCAAACCATATGTAGCATTGATGCATCAGCCATGCTCCAAAATCACCATTTCTAATATTTCATATTTTATAGAATCTAATTGTGTGCCTCTAGTGACATGCGTTAATATGGTGCTTGTTATGTGTGCTATTTCCATAAGGGGAATTGCTATACTCTGCCCAGTGATAGCATAACCAGTTAGGTCTCACCCTAGCTAATATAAGCTGGTGTAGGGGAGGGCCCTGGGTCTTTGCTTTGCAGCAGGATTTCCACCCTCCTGATTTGGATCCTGGAGAAGATTCTATAGGAATCAATTAAGATCAGTTCCTACGTTTAGCTAACCTCAGACAGTGAGAGTATATAGGAGAGGTTATCTAGATAGGTAGCCTGAAACCCCAACAGGAGTGGCAGTGGGCTTAGAGGCCTTGTGGTATCCATCTTAGGGACTCTGAGTGGTAGGCTTAGGGACCAGGGATTAGCCTTGAATAGAAGAAGCAATCCCTGAGAGGTCCGTCCAGTGATGGGAGCGACCAAAGGGGGTCCCACTCTAAGGCCCATGTGCAGACTGTCTGTGATGTCAGCTGTGGGTAACTATGTATCTATGTACAAGTCTGTCGTGAAGAGTGATGTTTACGATGCACTGACTGCAACTCTAGGCAAGACCTGCCATTCCTTTAGTTCAATGAATGTGTATATGTTTAAAAAGCAAGAACCACTGGCGCCCTGTTTCTTCATTCAGTTGAGTAAGTGTACCCCTCCAACATGTAAGTGAGGGTATTATGGGGATTTAGCTCAATCACATGCAGTCAGATATGCACATGTAATGTAAATAAACACATGAATTGTATTGCATTCTGTTTTTATCTCCACTAATAGCAGCCATGTTGTGTTTTATAAACACCCCCCCAGCCAGTCCCACTGTTTTCTATGGAACTTTAGATAATACATACAGTATTCATAAAGTGCCTCAGTAAGCCCAATTTTAACGTTAAATTACCTATTTATTAGACAACAATTAGAATTTTTGTAAATATTGTAATTGTAAAACCATTTTGGGCATTTTGATTTTGATTTTTTTGGGAGGGTGTTACTATCCTTTTTTTAAAAAAAATGTTGAAAATTGAATGACAAACATGCAGTCTCGAAATACAAAATGAGTCACTGGTGTCTTTCACTCGGCAAATATTTGCTTAATCTTCCATACCGATGAAACTAAACACTTTCGCAGTTCCCTTTGTCAATTTCCTGACTTTATCCAAAACCACCTTGACTTGCAACACCAGCATTTCCCCCAGAACAACAACAAAAATAACACTAATGTTGCCTGGAGCAGATTTCTTTCTCCCCAGCTCTCGAGTGATTTTATTAATCAGCCAGTCTGGAAAATGTTGCATTTGTTTGCAGGAAAAATAAACAGTGCCAAAAGCAACAATTTCCTTCCTTTGGGACCCTGAGCAAATTGTTGCGAAGCGTACTGTTGTAGAGTTTTTTTTTTTTTAACCTAGAGTTAATGCAAACCCTAAGGCTCCAGGGCCGTGTCTCTGGTGTGATACATTTTTTCCTATGCATTGCACACTTGAGAGGTGAAGTAAATTAAAATTGATCTCTCTCCTATACATATCGTGCCAAAAAAGTTTCACTGACCATTAATGGTTTACTGCTGGTTTCCTCTATGTCGGGTCAAATAACTACACTTCAGACTGGTACTGATGATGGATTTAATGCTGATTATTATGAAAGAATATGATGTCATATGTTGTCACCTGCCAAAACGAGTTGCACTGTATCAGCTTCAGCTGCCTTTACAGTAAATTCTAATTATGTTTAAAGGAGATGAACAAAATGTCCTCACAGAAAAAAAAAAAATGGATTTAAAAAAAATAATAAAGTAGACTGAATTCTGTGCAAGAATATATATAGAAATTTTCCATCATGTCGCATCTGGAGGTAGTATAATATAAATGAATATACTGAGCATTGAAGAAGCAATCAGATGGTTTAAAAGTTTTCAGATGTTGCTGGATTACAAATGATTCCCACTCTGATTTTTTTTAAATCATTCTTTTTATTGCAATGATTTTAAAAATCAAGAGTTAAGCAAGTTATTTGTGAGTGGATATCATATAAAATGTCAGTCCTTTGACTATGATAGAGCTGATTGGATCCATAGTCTCCACTGTACCCTGACCTAGCGAGTAAAAAAATAAGCGTTTCAAGGCACGAAATTCCCTCTGCACTTTTAAAACCAAACTGAAGTCCTACCTTTTGGAGCACTAGCACTGATATTTATCACTGAGTTTGGAGCACTAGCACTGATATTTATCACTGAGTTTGGAGCGCTAGCACTGATATTTATCACTGTGCTTGGAGCACTACCACTGATATTTATCACTGTGCTTGGAGCACTACCACTGATATTTATCACTGAGTTTGGAGCACTAGCACTGATATTTATCACTGAGTTTGGCGCACTAGCACTGATATTTATCACTGATTTTGGAGCACTAGCACTGATATTTATCACTGAGTTTGGAGCGCTAGCACTGATATTTATCACTGAGTTTGGCGCACTAGCACTGATATTTATCACTGAGTTTGGAGCACTAGCACTGATATTTATCACTGAGTTTGGAGCACTAGCACTGATATTTATCACTGAGTTTGGAGCACTAGCACTGATATTTATCACTGAGTTTGGAGCACTAGCACTGATATTTATCACTGAGTTTGGAGCGCTAGCACGAATATTTATCACTGAGTTTGGAGCACTAGCACTGATATTTATCACTGAGTTTGGCGCACTAGCACCGATATTTATCACTGAGTTTGGAGTGCTAGCACTGATATTTATCACTAAGTTTGGAACACTAGCACTGATATTTATCACTGAGTTTGGCGCACTAGCATTGATATTTATCACTGAGCTTGGAGCACTAGCACTGATATTCATCACTGAGTTTGGCGCACTAGCACTGATATTTATCAATTTACAAAAATTTGGATGACATCTGCACATCATTTATTAACAGAATAACCAGCAATGACAGAGTAATAAAACGCCTTAACTTATGTATACTGCTAATGGCAACATTTTGTTTTATTCTTTCCTGGTAAATGGTCCCGCAAATAGCAAAATATCCCTTAAACTTATTTCCCATAATGCCACAATTCATCTTTAAAATGTCCATCAGATGATTTTCAACTAACTTGATAGGAGCCCAATTACTGCCAAGGGATCTCTTGCCAATCACTACCACCATTAGGAGCTTATCCAACCTAAAAGCTCATCCATAGGTTGGTAACTGCCTCTCATTCACACTCCTCCAGGGGGTGCTTGTCTCAGGAGCCATGACCTGTGGATTCCCTTGTAACAAAGGCCAAAATCCCTTGCAGGGGTTAAGGGTGAAGACCAGGGATCCCTTAGACTCCACGCCCTGAGTTCAGTCAATGCTAAACCTCCTGAGGGGTTGCAAATGCTAACCAGCCTTAACAATTCCTCAGTCTGCACCTTAAAGAGACACAAAATCTAGTGACATCCCATTATGTAACAGCTTTTCTTAAAAACGTATGTGTGTCTGGCACAATGATGTTTGCCCTTGTGCCATATTCCCTCAACACATATGTTTCAAAAGTATTTAATTTGCAGAAATGCAAAGTGAAATAACCTTCTCCTACAGGTCAGATGGTTTGACTGGGTTAAACTGCAAAAAAACGAACTAATTAAAGGCAGCGCTATAAAGGGGAGAAGTCCAAACAATGTCAGAGTTGTCAGCACATCCTCTTGTTTCATGCATAAGCTTGTAATTAAGAAGGTCCTGATTGACTTGTTGTATCCAGAAGGTGTGCGCGGGGTGGATGAGAGTTGTTTCTTTTTATTAAACATTTGAAAGCAAAGATGGACTCTTCTTCTCAGGGGGTTACCAGGGAGCTATGTGCCTGTGTATTACATATGTAATACATAAGGTATATAAATCAATACATGAGATTATCATAGCTGACACTCTTTAGCAGCTTTTAATTAAAGAAAAAGCTGTAAACAACTGTATTGATTTAGTAGTGATGATCCCATACATTACATGCAAACAGTCCATGTAATATCTTCTATAAAGAACGTTAATTATAACTGGAAATGTGTTGCAAAGTAACTTCTGCATGATATATAGATACATACAGTATATGACGACAGAGTGATGTTACGGTCCGAATTGTTACGTATAGGTGCGAATTCGCCAGATAAAGACAGTCACAATAGGCTGCTACTGTCGCAATCGCGTCTTTATAATGAGAATATTGTTGCAGTCGTAACTTTATTATGGGAAAATTGACACAATATTAACTTTAAAAAACTGTTGTGACTTTACAGTGGGGAAATAGTCGTGGATTTTACTATGGGAATCTGCTGCTTGCGAATTCGACTGTCAAATTCTCACCTTAGTGAATAAAATCTCTCTAGGAAAGTATAATTTTACATTCTTTTTTGCATAGATCTTACAGTTTATTTGTAATATACCTTCTGCTTACAACAATTTGTAATCAGATTCACTCACAGGCACTGGAAGTTTGTATTTGTATAATATGGGAACTCTATAATATCTGTTTATATTTCTTTTTTATTTAACATTAGGGCGAAAGTTATTAAAGTTAAAAAGACCAATCTCGGTCTTTTTGACTTAATCCCGTGAATTATCGATCGAGTTTCGAGTTTTTCTATAGAATTTTTTGATGGAAAGGTAGCCATACTTTACATTAGTAGTATGGCTACCTTTCCGTCAAAAAATTCGATAGAAAAACTCGAGCGATAATCTCGCGGGATAAACTCTAAAAGACGGAGATCATTGTCATTATTTTTTTTCTTTTGATTTTTCAATTATTACTTACAGAATAATTTTATTTTGTTTTTATCCCTTCGATGGAATCCTTCAATCAGACTACAGTTTTGGTATCATTTTAATACGGTGACACTGTTGTGACCTGTTCTGTGAAATAAAAACAAGGGTTATAGTTTTTAAAGTGCACCTGTCACCTCAAAGCTCCAATACTAATTTAGGTTCTACTAATGAAATAAACATTTTTGTAAATATAGATGTATTTTAAAAAATGTACCTTTATACAGCGTTTCTCTCTGTCATTTTCCCTGTCAGCCTGACTTTTCTTTCCTGGGTCTGGTAATGATGATTGACATTATAGCTCCTCCAATCAGATCCCTTAAATCAGGATATAGCAGGGATCTGACACTCCCATTGTAGTGACCCTCTTCTGCTGTCAAAAATTATTATTAAGTGATAATTGTATTGATACAAATTTTAGCAAATGAAGCACAATTTTGGAATCTTCACTTTTATCCTGCCCCCTAGATTACAGAAATTTTTACATGCCATGATACCAATGTCATGTGAACAGACAAGTATAATCCTTCAATGTCCATTGACAACAGCAAGGAATCTGGGAGGATGGTCTAACAATCAAACTGTCCAACCTATGCAGCACATCACTGGTACCCTGGACATGTGAGGATAAAGAACAGAGAAACAGTCTCAAAGACCTTATGTACTTTTGGTATGAGATAAAAGATAGGAATCTAAGGTGAGGGTGATTAAACAAGAACTTTTTTTGATGGATGGTACCTTGGAACTTATCTTCATTCAATATGAGTTAAATTTTTTCTGTATTTTCTCCATTGGGTTTCTTATTAATTTCTGATATAGATCCTGTTGGCCTAATTACCTATTCCCCTCTTTTAAATATACTTCTTCTGTCCATAAGACAATGTTTTCTCCCTTGTCAGCAGGTTTAATAGGCAAGCCAGGGAATTCCCATAATTTTCATAAAACCAGAATATCACATTGGAATCCAATTCAGTAACCATAATTTCAGATTCAATATCCCTAACAAAATTTGTAGGACTGGAACCTATGATGGAGACCATGTTGACATACCTCTGAATCTTGGACTTTGATGTATCTTCTGTTCGTCAAGAAGGTCCACAATACCTTCTACCCATAACTCCTCTAGAATCCTAAGAGTCACTTGTTTCCTTGCATTCCGCTTAGATACGTCAATAAGGGGGCCTAGATTGGGAAACACAATATTTGTGATGTGGAACACAGCCAAAGTAACGGACAGCTATAATGCAGCAGATAGGCAACAGAGGACACAGGGGAACAGGAAATGCCATAGCATAAGAAACTGAAGACACAGAAAAGACTGGAACAAAAGACTGACAGTAATAAAAGGGATTTAGCCTAACTGCATAGACAGAACTCAGAGGCAGGAGAAGAGAAAACTCCTTGCTTGGACATGCAGCTTTATACAGGCAATCACAAGTTTTGATTGGCTGGCTGGCAGGCAGAACCTCCAATAAGCTGTAATTCAAATCATAAACTAACTGATCAAGAGGTCATTAATGAACCCGACAGCAGGAACATCATTCAACTCTTACATTTTCCATTAATAAAGCCATATGTGTAAATAGAGTTTAACGTAAAAATATTAATATGTCATGGGAATTTAAATTCTTCATGTCAGTGCTGTAAGGGAAGAGTAACAGATGCAGTGTCCTTTGTGTTAAGGCTGACTATAAGTATTAAATAGTCATCTATCAAAAGTATATATACAGTGCATTGAACATCACAAAATACTGTCTTCTTAATTGTTTAAACTCTCTCTATAAAACCAGTGGTTTATCGAGTCATTCATCTTTCCTAATAAAAAAAAGATTGGAACACCTGTGAATACTGCCAGAAAAGATACTGCATTCTATAATTGTTGATAAATTCCAGACATAGAAAAATAAATTATTTCTAATGCTTGTAGATTACATTTTTCAATAACAATTTGTATCTGGCTGACATTTATTTAGTCTGCTATAAATGGTATACTAAATGATATAATACTATACTATAATTTATCATGTATGGTCATGATAATTCACGAACCTCACAACTAATCCAAGAAGGAACATTAGCTAGCCTGCAAATTATAGGTATGTTTTCTACCATACAGTGGCATAACTACTACCGGTGAGAGATCACCAATGAAAGTACGCAGAGACGAGGCTAAAGCTGTTAAGCATCAGCCCTCTACAAATAACAGGGACAAGTAGAATATAAGCGGTACCTTTTATTGGCTAACTGAGTAGAATATAAGTGCAAGCTTTCGAGACTAGTTAGATTTCTTTCCCTTCTACTGTGTCTATGATTAAGCACAGTTTGTAAGCATGGCACATGTAAGATTTGTATGCTCTTACTGGCCTCACCACAATAAAACCTTTTATCTAGCCTGGATGTGCCAGATATTTTGTCTACTGTATACTTAGGTTTCTTCATCAGGCATGGTACAACAATATCTAAGTAGTCCTGAAAAGTTTACATTAACAATCCTATATTCAGTTAGCCAATAAAAGGTGTCATCTATATTTTGCTTGTCTCTGCTTATGTCTATGGCTAACATGGTGCTACTCTCTACAGTTTTGATAGGAGGCTTCATCCTTACATCTGATGATCTTGGTATAAATGTTTTATACCTTTATTGGATATCAATTTCTCTGCCCACTGAACCATATTCAGATATATATATATATATATACTGCTCATTTTTAATGAAAAACATCTTGACTAGATGGAAATTAACCAGTTCCTCCATGACAGCCGTCAAAAAGAAAGAAGAAATTAAAAGAAAATTAAGACAGGCACCTTATATTCTTTTAAACAACAATGGGATATGTGCGTCCACAAGAACAAGCCTGACGTGACTATATGGTTTATTATTTTACCAGTGAATGGCATGTTGTACTCTTGCTTCAGCCGAAGGTAACCTTGTATTCTCTCTCTATTTTGGGGATGTTTTGTTACTATGCTTTTACTAGCACCCATGTATACTGTATTTAATATTCTTTTCAAAACACGTTCCTTCTTTATATTTAATATAGTTTTTTTTATGGTTCTGATATAGAGGGGTGCATCAGGAGTAGTCCTAGCCTGTCGGTTTGCTCCTCTGTCCTGCACTATCTGATCAATGGATGGCTGCTGCCAACTTCAATATGGCATTACCTATCCATACCTCTGTATCGTTAGGTGATGCAGCAATGATGTAATAATTTCAAGGTGTTGCCTCCCTTAAAACTTTTTTCTGCAGATGCCTATACTAGATCAGCTGCCATTGAAAAGGTAAAAGGATTATAGCATTAAAAGGGGACATCTTGTAAAAGATGGAAAATGCATATATGACTGCCTTAGAAATCACTGAATTTTAATCCAGTTACATAGTTTTACGTGTCACAACTGACACTATGGGTAATGCCAAATAAAGTGGTTTCGGCACTTCTGTTTTTTCCAGTGTGAGAAACCGCCTGGCATTAGTACTGACCCAGTAATATTGAAAAATCCAGCTGTAGGCATGTTACTGCTGAAAAATGGCTGTAGATTTACTATTGAACAATACCGCTATGGTCATATGATGTCAGTGAATGGAGGACTGCACAAGACAGATTTTTTTTTCGCCATGTGACACCATCCATAGAGAGTATTTCCTGTATTTTTCCCCAAGATGATTTTATTTTAACTAGCGACAGACAACTCATTGTATATGAGTTACAGTATGCCAGAAATCAGTGTGAACCAGTGCCTACAAATCATGGTTTAAATAAAGAGAAGATGATATACTGACTCAGAGGTGGAATCTCTGGACATATTTCATCTTTCTATCAAACAAGGAGCAATAACATATGACTTATTATTAGAGAACAAGTTTCCCAAAATCTCCCTGATATACAAATTAGTTTCCACATGTTTTAGTTCCATTCCCCGACTGCACATAGTCTGTCATATTCAACAGATGGTAAAGCAATTTCCCTTCATTGACCCATCACATTACACATGATAGCTCTCCGTGAATACCACAATGTTCCCTTTTAATGAACCTTACTACTGCATTTTTCATTTCCATAGATGCAGCAAAGGAACCCACTCAATATATAAACCACTCAATAAAATTAGAGCTTTGACCAACCCCCAAGAGTTTTTCAGATTCTTGTGCCAAATCAGCCACTTAGTTTCTGGGTTTCTGATTGGGTTTTGTTTCTAGGTTCTGATTCAACAATGTTCATTTCTGGAAAAACACTTCCAATAATTTAAATGTCAGATATGTTTGTCAATGTATCATTATATTAGATCGTTTGCAGTAATATAAGCATAGAAAAGCCTTCAGGGGGTTATTCACTAAGTTACAAACTCAACTGTCGAATTCTCAGACAGCGGATTCCCATAGCAAATCTGCGACCGCAACAATTTCCCTGTTGTAAAGTCTCAACTGAGACAATTTTCCATACCAGCAGTAAAGTCACAACAATATTCTCATTATAAAGGTGCGACTGCAGCAGTCTATTGCGACTGTCTTTAGCTGGCAAATTCACACCTATACGCCACAATTCGAACTTTAGTGAATAACCCCAATTTTTAGTAGAAGGGAAGACATTGTACTTGAAAATTCCCACCTGTAATAAAGTAAAGATAGATACAGATAGATACATTTGATAAACAAACCGTCCCTTATTCAACTCATTTATTTTTAGATATTGTAGTAAAATACAGAGCCACATGGGTGAAATGTCAAAATCAGACAACATGCATTTATTTACATCTCACCCTAAATATAGCAATTTATTGTAGCTTGCAGTGTTATTGGTTAGCAAATTTAACACAAATATTGAATAAAAAAAAAAAGGAATAAACCAGGGGATGAAATTTTTTTGCAAAAAAATTAAATTGTAAAAGAACAAAGATGGCTGTTTATTTCCCAGCATATTCACAAATATCAAGTCAATTTAGAAGATCAGAATTCTTTTGTCCCTGATTAAAGATTATGAGGGGAATTGACCATTGAGCGAAGTGAGCTCTGAATCCTTCAGCTCACTTTGCACAGACTGTTATGGGATTCCAGTCTCAGCGAAACTAAAAGAGTTGCCAAGACTGGAATCCCTTTAAAGCGTTCACTGATGTCCGTGTTCAGAACATCAGCGAGCGCATAACATCAAGTGCGAAGTGAGCCGAAGGATTCGGAGCTCACTTCTCTCAATGGTGAATTCCCCCCTAAATCTAGATCATTAAATTTAGATCATTATTTAGATTTTATTATCTAATTTAATTCATTTAAATTTCACTTCGATTTCATTTTGATTTAATTATTTTCATTTTGATCATACATTTAGACTTCTAAACAATCACTTTTTCAGGTATATATATATATATAGTAAATCATTGCAGATATGTTTAAAAATACAATAAATCACAGTGAGCTTACTCATTCTTAGAAATGGACATATTATGGTTGTACATGACTAGAAGGGGCTTATTCATCAAAAGCCAAACTGTCACTTAAAGGTGTGAATTCGCATTTATTCACCAATTCTCCATCTTTGTGTTTTCTGCAGACTCTTTGATGTGGTGAATTCTGAGACCAATTCATCAGCTTACGACAGTCGCAGACTTGCAGAGCACTTTGCAGCACTTTACGTGCACTTGCACAAATAATTCACCTATTCATTAAGCATCGAAGTCTGTCACAGTACAAATTTATCAAGGTGTATTGTGTGTAAACGGGTCTGCGTGAAGTTAGGGATGAAGTGTATGTGCCAGGTAAAACTCCTGTTAACTCTGGCATAGAAACCCTGGGAACATTAGA
>WMED01015864.1:0-13505 GCA_019650415.1 Pipa parva
CCTCCCCATTTATCTGGGCTTGGGACCGGCATGCAGTTGTTGCCAACTACAAGGCTGGGTACCTTTAACACATTTAATAAAAGGCACCAGCAATTTTTTATAACAGGAACAGTTTATTTACACAGAACAGTAACTTCACACACTTAACTTGAAGTAGAACAATACATTCACATATTCAGAGTATAGTTAACCTTCCTCTAGCACTATAGGAATCCAGGAGCAGCTCTTACTACCTTAATGCAGGCATTCCAACCTCCTGGATATAACAGAGGGCTCCCTTGCCGTTCTGAGATCCGACAATGCATGGGTCTTTTTCACCCCAGGGTGTACTGGCACCTCCAGACTTACAGGATTGTTCCCTAAGGCCTTTTTCCTTGAGACTGCTGATCTGTGATTCAGTTAGGAATACTAACCTTTCTTGTGCAGGGTTAACTATCACTATGGAATGGTCTAACGTAGGAACCCAGCTACCTTCAGCTGCCTGCAGGTACCATCCACCCAGACTAGTGGAGGCCCTAGATCCAAAGACCCTCCTACTTCCTGAATAGTAACTCTTATATACTCTGGAGAACAGTTCTCCAAGCTATAACAACACATTACATTCATATTGTAATTAATACCTTGCTCCACTAAATGGGGCTATTAACATATTCTTGTAGTGCTCTACATACATAAATGGTATAAGGAAAATGAATAATACCATTTCCATTTTCTTACAATGGTTTTGTTAATTTCAGTCTCACCCATTGCTATCAGTTGCATATAATCAAGCACTCTAAAAGTCATTAGCAAGCTCAGTCATTTTTTACACGGAATTTTCAGTGTTAGTGTAAGGATATACTGAGAGGAACATACCTCACTGGGTGCCCTTAGTGATGTAGAGAATCTAAACTTCTTTCCATAACAAACTTTTGTTCTCTATCTGCAGCAGTAGAAGTAGGAGCAAAAGGAGACTAATTTAGGGGGTTATTCATTAAAATGCGAATTTGACTGTCGAATTCGCAAACAGCGGATTCCCATAGCAAATCTGCTACAATTTCCCCATTGTAAAGTTGCAACAATTTTCCCATAATAAAGTTGCGACTGCGACCATATTCTCATTATAAAGACGCGACTGTGACAGTAGCAGCCTATTGCAACTGTCTTTATCGGGCGAATTCGCACCTATACACAACAATTCAGACTTTAGTGAATAACCCCCTAAGAAAGCAACTGACAAGTTAAAAAAAGGCTTTAACAATGAATTGTGGAAAATTGATTGGCTTTTCAATGTAGCCGTAGATGGAAACGTTCGCAGAATAGCTTAAGATAAAAAGGTAAGTGTTCCCAAGAACTTATGTCCCAGCTTAACAGAAAGTAAAGGCCCAGTAACACCACAAAAACATTTATTGCAATTGGCATGGTAGTGATCCCTGCATAGAACCAGAGAAATATTATCTTTTAAGTTGAACTCTTTGATTAGAATTATTTTAAGTTTGTTTAACTTCATTGTGATTAACCATTTTTCACATGATTAAGAAGTTTCCCAGAAAATCTAATTTGGCCGTCAACTGGCGAAGAGAAACATGAATCAATACAAATCAGGAATTGAACTTCAAAGATAACATTTTTACAATGCAATTTTTTCTTGAAATGGTTCTAGAGCAAAGTCTGAAACATTGGTGATATGTTCTTAGGATTTTGACTTTTTACAGACTAGACAGATACCAAACAAAGAAAATTCACTTACTTCAGTGCTTATTACTAGTAATCCCTTCAGATTCATACTGAGAATTCTTTTGTTTTTCAGTAGCCATGAAAAATATATTAGAACAGATGAATAATTAACATTGCAGCAGTGGATTTCATACGATTTGGTTTAAAATATATTTAGGTTCACATAGAATCCTCTTTAAAAACTTTAGTCCATGAAATTCACCTGACTTTTTGATTTCATTGCATACAGCCAAAGAAATGAGCACCATGTACCGGTACTGCGGGAGCTTATTTATTAAAGTGTGAATTCAACTGTGGAAGTAAATTTGTGTCACTTCTGGTCTCTTTGCTTTGACAGTCATGGATTTGCTACCCCTTATTCACTAAGTAGTGGTTTCCCTTAGTGAAGAAGTGAAAAGCATCAGAATGCAATTTCTTGCAAAGAGCAGCAGAGCCAGTCCAACATTAGTAGGACGCATAGACAAGCAGAGAAAGACTTCAAATGTTATCTCAAAAATAAAAATACTGTACTATGGCTTTTGCAGTTTACCTGATCCAAAACACTGTATTGATAAGATTACTAGGATGCACTTGACATCAGGAGTTTGTTTATAGCACCATTGTCTCAGAAGGGCAGTCTATAAGGCTAGAGTATATATATATATATATATATATATATATATATATATATTAATAAACCTGTATCTTAGTCATAAAGTAAGACAAGCGATCCTGTTTTAGTGAAGGGAGCACAAACAAAATATCCCGTATGGAAAGTAGTTCCTCCTCTCCTTCTTATATTAAAAGAATAAATGAAGTAAATGTTCTCAAAGGAAAAAACAGTTGTACTATTGTTATAAGGTGTTTTTCTCACCACTGATCAACAGAATTAATGACATTTTAGAAGAGAATCATTTCTAGTTATCTTTATTGCCTTCATATAGTGTTCTTCTTCCACAATGTATTAAAAAAATGATTGGGGGAAGTTCACAAAATCAAGTGCAAACTTGCACTGGTGATGTAACACATGGTAATCAAACAATTCGTTTGATCATTCCATGTAGAGCAGAATGAACAAAGCTAATTGGTGATTGGTTGCTATGGGTTGCAATGTTAGTACAAAGTAGCACCACCTCTTGTAAAGCATAAAATACGATATATTGCAAATGTTTGCTTTTCTTATGCTAACTGCAATTGATAACTGCTAAGTGGTTGCTACAGGTTACTGGATCTCTTCAAAAATTTCCAATATTAGTACATTTCCTTATCTGAAAAAAATCAATGTATCTTTTTGTTGCCACTCAGCACTAATTGCTGATTTAAACAGTTTGCACTTATTACAAGCAATTTGCTCTATTTTTTTGTTTTAAAGATTAGCATATTTGTGAACATAGGCCTATGTCTAATAAGACATCATTAGTAAACTCAGGGGACAATATCATAGAGAATATTGCATTTGGTCCCAGCACAGCAAGTAGTATGGCAGTTCAACCCTGCTGATGAATAATAATGTGAATATAAAATGTCATTGTGCGTAACCCACTGTCATAAGGTTTTGGGTAGGGCAGCATTATGGGGAAATTTACTAAGACAGTTTTGACCATTTGGATTAGTTTGGTCCTGCTTCAATGTCAATTTTCATTTCCCTGTAGTTTTCGATTCTCCTGATTTATAAAGAATTGATGCAAATCTTTCCCCATTGAAAAGGATTGATATCAATAAATATTGATCAGTTCATAGGGGAACACTTTGCAGGGCTTTTCTGTTAGGTTCACCTTCCATTACAGATCGATATCAACATCCTTTTTTGACTGTGGTTAAGTGACAGGACCAACTCCACAGCAAATAATAGGTTTTTGCAGGCAAGAGGCCGGCGAACACTTTTTGGGAGATAGAATACATTTTGACAGTTCTGTTGCATAAACAAGAGTGTTGAATCTTATGTATAATAAATTTATACTATAAGTACACTTATATACCCCTATTCATCTAGCTAGAACTCAATGTGGTTAGATACAATTGCCTATTCAAGTTAAAGTGATACTGATAACTGTGGGGGGGTTTTTAACTATAATAATTATCTATGAAAGTTACCTATAAGTCACGTTTTTGTCATTTTTGTTAGTGACTTCTGTAAGCTAAGTAATCATACCTGACTTCTTTGATGTAGGGCCTGTCCGCTTTTTGAATTCTGGGAAATGGAGGCTGTACCATTAAAATAAATGCTACCCGCAAAGTTTAGTATTTATCTAGTAACGAGAGCTAAAGGAGCAAAGTAAACTTTTATATTTAACTATGATTATTGGTATTCAGTAATTTATAGTCTTTAGAGTTTGGTGATCAGATCTTCCCTTTTACTGGGAACACATTTAAAATAACAACATTTGTAAGAAATCAAAAAGTTAAAAGGGTTATCAGTATGAGCAATACAAAACGCATGCTGCATAGCTTTCAAGTTCTGAAATGCATTACCATAAGTCAACGTTGGCGAACCTATGGCACGGGTGCCAGAGAGAGCACGCAGAGCCTTCTCTGTGGGCAAGTACGCTGTCGCCCTCTGATTCCCCCAATGAGTGACTGGTCTTTCAATGCAGGCCATGGACCCAATCTGACAGTTTTGGCCTACACAGGAAGAGTGCTCGCTTGCTTGCTGGGGAAAGCTCCTCTCCCCGTTAGTGAGTGATGTCACCTTTTCGACATCGGTGCTAAAAAGGTTCTCTACCACTGCCATAAGCCAATGCAATGAGCTTATAATTAACAGCCCCCATGCAGCAAGTGTATATTATAAGTACCCAAACTAAATGCAATGATTTGGCAGCATAAGAAGTGAATACATACCAAAACCACCCTTTATTTTCCAACCAAAACTTTTCAAACAAGTTTCTCAATTGAATTTTTCAATGGAATGGTAGCCATACTTTACATTAGTAGTATAGGGCTACCTTTTTTATGGAAAAATCGAGATCTGAAAACTTGATTGAACGTTTCTGTTGGTAAATATCTATTGAAGAAAAATCTCTTGATATTTACCGCAAGAAACTTCTGAGATCGCACGGGAATAAACTCTGAAAAGCTAAATCGGGCTTTTCCAAGTTTACTAGATTTCGCCCTTGCCAAAAAACATGGGCAAAAAGGTTGAAAACATACTTTCCCATCTTTTATCCCGATTTTCAGCTGAAAAAAATGTGCTTTAGTAAATTTTGCTCTTAAAACCTACATGCTGCAGTGCTGAGTAGTGATTCATTCTGATGTAGGATGATGTTGACTACATTGGCTTTTAAGTAGCTATGCAACATGAATTTGAACTGATGATTAATGATCACTGCAGCAAGAGGATTTTATTTTAGTTCTATCTAAAAGGGATTATTTCTCACAACCACACGTTCACATAGCATCTCTTTAATAAACTTTATCCTATTAAATACACATGTATTTACATTTCAAGCCACATGTTTAAATATAGCCAATGAAATGCACAGCATGTATACATACACCCTTTTAACCATTTGCTTCCCTGCAGGTTGTGTTGTTTATAAATGTGCCCCCAGTTAAAGGAAAGACCTTAAAAGGCAACAAATTAATAAATACACAGGATATTAGTGACAGCTTATTTTACCCCTTTACCATTGGACACTAATAAGATATTCAGTCTTGCAGCATAGCCATTATTTTGATATACCTCTGCAAACTCCATCGTTATTGAGCAAAATTATACAGCCTCACAAATATGACTCTAAATTGTGGGTAATTCACCAAAGAGTGAACTTACCCTCTGATCGTTCACTTCAATACGCATACCCGGTTATGCGTACCAAAACGAACGATCGGAGGGTAAGTTCACTCTTTGGTGAATTACCCCTTCACTTCAAAGCCATGTTTAATGAAACTCTTAATTTTTTTTGATGTGTGTATTATAATTTCCTTCTGCACCATGTCTGAAATGTATAATTGGAAGAGAAACCAAAAACAGTGTGGATCATTTAGAGACATCAGACTTAATTCACTAAAGTCTGAATTGTTGTGTATAGGTGCAAATTCGCCAGATAAAGACAGTTGCAATAGGCTGCTACTGTCGCAGTCGCGTCTTTATAATGAGAATATTGTCGCAGTCACAATTTTATTATGGGAAAATTGTCACAATCTTAACAGTAAAAAATTGTCACCACTTTACAATGGGGAAATTGTCATGGATTTGCTATGGAAATCCGCTGTTTGCGAATTCGACAGTCGAATTCGCACCTTAGTGAATAACCCCCTTAGCCAATAGCTAACCATTAGCCATCGATCATTAGATGAGATTATGATAAATACCAGATGGTTGAAAAGATTTGAGTACTTTCTGGAAAGCCTAACCTTATGCTGAGAATCCCTAGTTGCAAATAACATACCACCTGCATGTTTAGTCTGTGCATGTGGTGCACCACTTACCTGTGTTAGAGACGGTCATAACCAGATAGATGACTTCAGAGAGATATGCAGAATTCTGCTCCCCTTCTTCTTATTGCTGGCTTCAGCTCCTCGGCCTGTTTCAGCTTCTTTTATAATGCTATCGCAATCTGCCATATCTAGAACACTACAAATATGAATAAAATTCATATTCAAAGAGATGCATATACTGTACAAGGCATTCTGACACTGCCTTTTGTTGGTATTTATATTGTTGGCAATTTTAGCAATGGCAGCTGTTGACTAATAAAGCCAACATAAACCCATAGTAAGCAATCGTAATAGAAATATGTAAATGTATGCAAGTGTGTCGCTTCACAAACTAAGCAAAATGTCATTGATTAATAATCAAATTGGCCACCTATTCAAAGTAGTGCACCGCCAGTGAGAGAAATTGCCTCATCACAGAAATTGGCATTATTTGTTGAATAAGTCAAGTAGGTATTTTTGTATATTGTTAAATTCTTTAAAGCAACATTTTCTTCATCACCTATTAGAAAGCTGCCTGAACATCTGTGGCGATGTGTGAAATGACAAGGCCAAGCTCCACTACATCTCTACGTGCTGAATAATACAATGCAAATTTTGCAAGTCCGGGAATTTTCCTAATTCTCCCTACACACGTTTCACTAACTAATGAATGTACAACTTGTTTGAGTCAATGCGTAATTGTTTTATAGAGACTAACACAGGCACATATGCCTAACAAGCTGCTTGACTCACGGTACCCAGAAAATGATTTCAGTGAATGCACCATCCCTTCTCTTCATTGTTTCTTTTTACACTAAAAAAACTGTTGCTGAGTTTCTTTGTATTATGAAGCCAAATGGTGCTTGAAGAAGCCTCTTAATGTCTGAATAAAAAAAACTGCTTGGCATTTCATCAGTGAAATACTAAAATACTTCTCAATTATGCAAAGACAAATTACTGGAAAGAAGCAATTTGACAAACAGAATATGTATTTGTACGTGTTACACTGCCATGGTTCCTTGCATGCCTTATGACTTGCTCAGATTCCTTCTGCATTGCACACTGTGAACAATTTCCGAGTAAAGATTCTCAAAGAAAATGCTCCGACTTAGAATAAAAATACAAATAAAAGGAAATTTACCTCCAGAGGATGTTTTTAAAATTGCGGTGCCAACGTTATTTTCAGCTAAGAGACTATTTTGTTGTTTTATACATATATTATATTACATGTACAAACTTAACATTGAATTCTGTAATTTATAATGCAAAATATTGCACAGGAGGGTTTAATCATATCATTAATTATCCATTATCAGGGGCTTTAGTGCTTTTCTTTTTCTTCCTCACAAAGCACCTCTGCACTTTCCATTAGCTCCACTGGGCTATGTTAGCAATACACAGTGTGTTTGGTGAATTTGTGATTGTGATTAAGCTAAATCATCAAATTTTTTTGTATATAACAAAATGTGAAATATAACTGACTCTAGCTTCTAGAACTTTGCTAGTGCTTTCTTAAATTATGAGTTATTGTGAGTGAAGTTCATTCTTGACATGACTAAATCACAAACTGTTTGTTCACAATGATGCACAAGTATGCACAGACTGGCAGCCACCTTGATCTAAACTAGATAAGTTGTTTAAAAAAATCTGTATTAGTCTCTTTCCTTTCCAACTAAAAACTTACCCCTTATTTCTTTTGTGTAGATTCCAGGCAATGACATGGTATTTTTTCAAGAACCAGCATCAAAGTGATGAGAAATGTGTAATCTGCTTTTCTTTCTTCCCTCTACCTAACATTAGTTCCAGAACACCAGAAGTACAGAAGGTGTGTGCCCAGTCATATACCCTAGATGACCTTCTCTTTAGTTCTTTGAATACTCTGACTGCATTCTTGGAATGTTCTTTACAATAGAAATATCTAATGGGAGATAATAATGGTTAATTTGATGTAGAAGCTCACACCGTATATTTATCTTTGCTTTTAGAATTGATGTAATCTTGATAGCCTGTATTTATCTCAGGCGCAAAAAGGTATAATTTTTAATAAAATGTTCTTGTTTTAATAAGACTGGCTCACACAACCTAAGTCACTTTTCAATGCAGTGGTTGAAATTTAAGGACATTGCAACATCACACAGTAAGGGCCATATTAGCTGTTCTGTATAAAAACTAATGTTTGTACATTAAGTTTGTTATCCCTCCCGTCTTCACAGCTTTTGTACTTCTGGTTAAATTTCTATAGTGTTCTCAAGGAACTTAATTAATTGAAGGTATTTTAGTTAATAATAAAGGTTAAAGCTACATACTGTATATCAGTATTTTTGTCGGAAAAAATATATGCTCTTCAAGTACAAACTTTAACCTAAATAATTCCTACTATGTTTTATTTTATACATTCAAGAGTTTATAGAAGTCTCACATATCAGAAGCAGCACAGTGTTGCCCCGTGTTATCCATGCATGTAAACAGACACAGGTAGAATAAGATATCACCTATATTCTACTTGTCTCTGCTGGTAGTCTCCTCTAATGGTTAGCCATCCTCTGTGCATTAGACCTGAGGTATGAGCCCCTGTCACAGCATATAGCTTTAGATTATGTTTGTATCAGGTTAGGGAAGGGATGCTTGTGTATAGCAGTCCCCATGTTGCTGGAAGGAATGCACATTTTTACCTAGCTCATTTGATCATATGTCACTCCCAAGGGCTAAATCTTACTTTTAGGAAGGGGCTCTGTTTCTTTACAGGCTAGCTGAATTTTTAGAAGGAAGTATCCTGGTTATGATAAAGGAAATCTTAGTGACCACAGATACTCAAAATATGATCTGGCGGTAGCCAGAGAAATGATAGATTCTCTAATAAGGTGCAATAGATAGGTAATAGGGTACAGGCTAGTTCTACCCTACAAGAAGAAATATTAGGTAAATCCTAGAAAGAGTGGTGGACATCACTGTATATGTGTATTATTGTATTTCCCTCTGATAATACTAAAATTGGTTCTAAACTGAAGAATATTTGCTCAAAATAAGTAAATATCAACTGTTTAATAAAAGTTACAGAACTTGTCCTGTTATATCAATCCCAGGAGTCCGAGATTGTTGTGTTCCCACTAAGGTGAATTTGTACGCACAGTAAGTTATCTTAACTCTGCTGGCTGGCCTGGTAGAAAAATCCGTATGAACTAGGAATCTTGAAAGTAGCTGGACCCTACATAAATACAGTTTTGTTTTATACAGGAAATTCCTGGAGCCCAGGACAGCTAAAATCCTCTATGCAGTTAAATCACAAATTTTAATATTAAAAGAATTAAAACTGGTTATCCCCAGTTTTCTCTGGTCAATAATCACATCTGGAACCTATAAATTCTAATTCCAGCTTCTTTGGGCTGTCTTTTTTCAATCACATCAGTAATGGAGGGGAACCTGATGAGAGACAACTTTGTCTGGCCATAGAAGTGGATGCTTTTGTTTGATATAATCATTCAGCTTCGCACGGTACCATAGTACCCCCTACAACCTTTTATGTTAAAGTGAATACACTTATATATTAAGTATATTAGTATTTTATTAATTTTCTGAGTTAAAATATCGGATTCAGCGCTTTCATACTTTCATTTGTCTTAAGAAGATCCTTTCAAGGCCTCACAACCTATGATTCCAGTGGGCTGGAATTTTAATTTATGTGTCAGTGAGGGCTCTGGAAGTATAGTCTATAACTTTATTAATCTCAGTTAGAACAAAGCAAAAAACTAGTGCACAGTCAACCCGATTTTCTTCTAAATGCATGGCATCCTCTTTTTCATGAAACCTCTATATACTACTATCTGTCCCCATTGATCTTAAAGGATTAACAAGGGAATATCCTTATGTTAGGGTTTCTTACTCACCTGCTCACCTCTTCCATGGTCCGGCATCAGCGTCCGGCGTGGTTGCCATCTTGTACTTCCACTGGTCATGGTCGACGTTTTCTGTTGGCACATAAATCCACTGTGGCGTCTACTCGACGTTGTGACATACGCAGTCATGGTTGCAGTGTTGCGTCACAGACACGTTCCCACCAAAGCACCTATTTAAGATGCCCAGACACTAACCGATGTGCCCAATTATAGGACTCTCTGGATGTTCCTGGGTGCACTGTATCCTGTTTGTGATTCCTCGTGTATGACCTCTGCCTGTTTCTCGACCTCACTTGAACTCTGCCTGCCTAGACCCTGTGCTTCATTTATAGTTTACTCCTACTTGTCACCAGCCCTGACCACTGCCTGTTTTCTGTAAGGAATTGTCAGAAAAGGGGTGGAGTAGGAGACTTGCAGCACGTATTTCACAGTGGTCTTGACATTAGCTATTCTCAGGGTGCAGACTCTAAGAAGCCCCCCAGTCTTTATCTTTGACCCCCACAAGGAAGTATGGGCTTTGCTGCCAAGGACTCCCAGGTCACGGTCCCTGAGAATAGCTGACCACATATAGAGAGGGTAGGCACCTTAAGCAGAGTGCAGGATTGTGAAACAGTGGTAAGCAACGGGCAAAAAAAGAGAAAGCAGAAACAGGGAACAGGCTGGGACTATGACACTGTAACTTTAGTACAAAATACACCCTAGAACTACCAAACTGAGTTCTATAATCGGGCACAGAAACTACTAACCGGCTCCTTTGTATAGTAGGAGAGCCACTGAACCGCATCATAAGCTCGTGACTGCGATGTACCTGTATCACATGCATGCCATTGAATGTCAGCGTACACCCGCGACGTGAGCGCCGGGGAAGAGAGGCAGCGTTCCCAGCTCTGCAAGGAGACTGACACTGGACCGAAGGATGCAGGTAAGTAATGCTTCTGACATTTTCTGATTACGCATTCTTTCTCCTGTCTCGTACACCTCCATCTGCAGACAGCAAGTTCCAGGGGCATTTGAAAAAGGGCTAAGCCCGAAACATGTTATGTCTACAATAAAGTCACTACCATTTGCTGGTTTTCCTAATTTATTTCTTCACATACATAGTACTAAAGCAAAGTCCTATCCTCCTTGCAGGGGCTCTGGGTGAAAACCAGGTGTGTCTTAGACCCCACAACCTGGGTCCTGCTAGAGCCAATTCCACTGTGGTTCCTGACCCTAGCTGCCTCCTACTCCTCCCTGTTAATAGCAGTTCTGACCCTGACACCTTACATGTTCACTAAACCAAAGTAGTCTCTGGTTATACCCTTATTATTAACTTACTCAAAAGATTTATTAGGTGCTATTAGTTCTTTAAATATATAAAAAGTGGCTTATTAAACATAAAACAACAACTATTAAAAGACCATTAAACCCTAAAAAAATAAAAGAATCCTTTTTGGATTAAGATTTGGATTTAAGAATGGAAATTACACAGTAAAAATGTTATTTTAAGTTTCTAATTTTAAAATGTTATTTTGTGTTTGTTTTTCTTATTTCTCGTATAAACAAACTTCTACTCTGTCATTAGAAAATACATATTCATTATTGACCCAGGAAAGCCCAGTTTATTAAAGATAGATTCAACCAGCAGTGACAAAAGCTTCACTCAACAAATATCAAGAATTCAGATCCAAAGTTGGCATTGAAGTACCTCATAGGAATAACTGCAGTATTGGTCCAAATGGCAATTTTATTTTTCTGATGGTCCTAGTGCTTTAGTAGCAACATGTTCATCTTTAACTTAGTCCTTCCAGCCCATACCTTAAGGATCTTACTCACAACCAATGAAATGTAAAATGTTACACAAGCAGGTCCATGCATGGGTCAGACTTGGATAAAAGCACTTCTCCAAAGTGGGGGGAGAGAGGACCTTCAATCTGTAGTTAAGAGACAATTATGGGGGTTACATTAACTGACTAAAAGCGGGATGGAGTTCAGGGCCTACAAAATATAATTCATCATATTGGCTGTAACCTAGCTTGGCATTAGGTTCCTTGATTGGACTTACCAGGGGGCTAAATGGAAGGCTATACTATGGTAACTATGATCTGCTGTTTTCCCCATAAGGCAGTTAAATGTGATGAATACCTAAGAGGGTATTTGGGTGCATTTTGTTGTAGTAAACCACCTGTGAACAAGATGCCAGACAGTAGGTAGTAATCATTCAAGAGTATGGGACCCATTGTTTTAAAACCAGAAAGAATGTCCTTCACTATGCCTTGGGAGCAACTAATCCAGGTAAGCAAGATAAGATTGTTATGATTTAGGATAAAGCAGCTGAAAAAGTCCTTCAAGGCATGAGAGAAACAGAAATGGTCTTCTTTACACATCCTCTGCTTTATATAATATTGTGATACAAATCCAAAAATAAAACAAAAAGGACAAAGCTAAATTAAATGAGCTGTCCTTTCCAGTGACTTCTCAAGTTGATAAATACCACCAGGAATTTTATATATTGGTCCATTAATAGCCATTCAGTAATGGTAAGTCAATTCCCAAATATATACATTTCTACTTCCAGACAACATGGGAATTGAAGTAGTTAAACATTATGAGGTTTGAAAAATCGTGCCTAGTTGTTTACTGTTACATCCAGTCCCCCATAAATAAAAAGAAATGCCATTAAACAATAAATACTGGTCAGAATTAAGTTTCAGCACAGTGTTTGATGTTGGCAGAACCATTAAGCAACTAAAAGTGAACTGGAACAGAATCCATCTCATCTGTCTGAGGAACGTCAAAGGGAGAGAAAGCAATAATGATTATCCTATTAACTCAAGAGAAGTAGATTAGACAGGCATTGTATTCTCAGTGCTTTCACACAAGCTTCCACACAGTACAACATCACATATCCATAGTCACAGACACAAGATTACTGGATGGCAGTCAGTCCGTTGTCCTCTTGATGGTCACTGGCCTACCATTTATGTCGAATTGTATTACAAATGAATATGAAAGCAGAGGGAACCCTACTTAGTGCTTTTCAACCAGGAATGCTAGTATCATTGCAAGGTACAGGATAGAATTGAATTGTAATTTACTTTTATAAACACTAAGACGGTGAGATTTACTAAACTCGAAAAGGTCACTTTTGCCTTTTCGAGTTTATCCCCTGTAAATCTCGCTGTTTGATCGGTAAATATTGACCGATTATTTTTCAATCGATATTTTCCAATCGAATCTTTTCAATCAAATTTTTCGATTTAAAGGGGATAAGCTTGAAAAGGCGAAATTGGCCTTTTCAAGTTTAGTAAAATTCGACCGTGAAATTTACTAAAGTTGAAAATTATTATTTTTTTAACTCTTTTTTTTGGCTCATTTTTCGCCCGTGCTGCGCAAGGTGGTAAAGAAAAGAAAAGAAAACTATCACTGCTACAAAAAAAATTGGATCTGGACAAAGTTTCACAGATAAGACCAGGGCCGGTCCTGGCTAGATTTGCGCCCTGGGTGAACCACCCCTTGGGC
>WMED01015865.1:702-13505 GCA_019650415.1 Pipa parva
TGATGTCCGCGTGTAGGACATCAGCGAGAGCGAAACAGTCTCTGCGAGGTGATGCAAAGGATCGGGAGGTAAGTTCGCACTATGCTGAATTACCCTCTAAATGTCAATTCTAGTGTTTAGGCATATTTACTCACCAAATAGTGTTTGCCTGGCTGACGGTGGTGAAAACCTATTATTCCATGTGGATATGGTTTAGAATATTGAAAAGATCAGCGATATTGATTTCGATAGTAAAGGAGTTAAATTGAAAGTAGCGTAAAGTGTAACGGTATTAATGCATCAATATTCATCTATATCGATCTTTTTCCATATCAATTAGTCTTATTCGCCCACATAAATTGAGGGAAACCAAAAATGTGGCGAAAAGGAAAAAGCGGGTAAATTTCCGCATTTGATTGCCTACCTACATGTATTGGCTAATCTCCATACTGAAACAAAACTAGGTTGCTTTATATCTGTTTATCTAGAAACTAGTAGTATGCTTGTCTCTGTGATGCTGCCACTGGGAAGGTCACTGCATTTTCCTATAATGGTTAGAGACACATGTATTGTATAGTTCCTGTATGTACCCCTAAATAGTCCAGTAAAATCATTGCTGCAATAATACAACTATATTTATTTTTATCTCTGCAAAATTAGTTACATGAAAAACCCTCAGTTGTGATATTTTGACAAAATTAACTTTAATTCTATTTTTTTTTTTCCAAAACAGCCAATTCTTCCTACTGAAGCTGTGCGAAATAATCATCAAACCTTTCTAGCCCCTATTTTCATTGATGTATGTATGTATAATTTTATTTATAAAGCGCCACAAATATACGCAGCGCTGTACAATTCAGTGATACAAGTAGAATACAGACAAGGGAAAAGTGCATTAAACAATACAAGTAAAATATCACAAGGATACATCAAATTAAGTGCTAGGTTGTAATTGACACAAGAGGTTGGAGGTCCCTGCCCCATGGAGCTTACAATCTAAGTGGGAGGAAGACTTACATACACAGATAGGACAATAAGAGCTGTAGGGTGTGTTGAGACATACAGTAGGTCCATCAATGCAAAATAAATAGATCAAAATAGATATAGATAAATACAGTAAATAATAGATAAATACAATAGATATATACAGATATTAAACATAAAATTATACATAAAATCAATGATAAGAATCAGTGCTAGTGCTCTGACAGATAGGATTTCAATTTGGTTTTGAAGGTGGAGAGGGAATGTGAAAAATAATTGCCAATTTTAATCATTTTACCACTGTTAAGCATCCAGTAACAAACAGCAAATACATTTATAAAAACCTCTGAAAATATCTTTGTTTACATTGTCTCTTTGTCCTAGAAGATCTGGGTCTAAACAACAATCTGTCTCTCTCTCTCTCTCGTGGCATTAATTTTCTGGCTAAATCTAGATGTGGTTATTTAATTGCAACTCATGGAAATTAATTTGAAGAATAAAAAGTGGGTAATAAAACACAGAATGATAAGAAGATCAACGGGTGCCGTATCTTTCTGATCACATTAACATAATACATTGTAACACCACTTTTAATTTTGCAAGATCAAGGAATCTAAAGGCTTCTTGTGGTCAACAGGGCGGTAATGTTATTAAAGTTTGAATGGTACTTGACCTTCACTGAGCATGTGCAAGCACTGGATGCTTCTGATATTTAAAGGGAGGCAGCATGATTTTCTTTTAGCATGAAAGCAGCTATCTACAGCTACACAGAGAAGCACTTCACATCTTTGCAAACAGAAAAGGCACACATTACATAGCAAAGCAGAGTGATTCAGCTATCGGTCATTTAACTTTGTCCTAATAAAAGCAAAACACATGAATTATCAGTCTGTGAGGAAGGGCATCACCTGCCCACCACAAGATGCCAACTGCTCTAAGATACTGGACTCTCTGAACTCCTGGAATAGCTCAGACGTTGATTCATATAAACTAGTAGAACTTCCTCCATTTGTGACTGCTGTGACGACGGTAGGTTGTTTCTGCCTTACATACATGCAAACTATTATTCCATGTTCAACAAAGTACACTTATTATATGTCTTTTCTTTAAGCGGTCAGAGAGGTGTTACCAATGTACCAAAACTTTCTACTATTCAGAGGGGTTTTTTTTTAATTGATGTTTGTGATTTTTTTTTATTGGCGGTTGAAAGAAATGATAATGTACCTGTGTAGGATTTTATAATTAGAGTATATAAAAATGTGCTTTGCTGATGTCACAGTGAGACTCACTCAAAACCATGTAGCGTCAGCAAAAGCTGCTATAAGTAAGGTTATATTATTGCAAATTGTATGATTTTATTGTAATCTTGTATGGTTTGTAAAGTTGTAACCCTTCCTTCATATGTATGTAACAAAAAATACAATTCTGTATGTGTAGAAAACTTTCTTATTTTTATACTATTTTAAAAGAGACAGTGGGGCATATTAAGTCGAATTGCTTGCCATGTTTTTTGCGAATTTGGGTGATTTCGCCATAGCCTATTTATTAATATGCAGTAATTGCACCGCTAGACCGTTATGCGTGTTAAAATCGGCTATATAAATATCGGTAAATTGCAACGCACCTATAATAGTAATGGTAGTGCCTCTATGTTGTTATCGATAACAGTATCGACATCGATAATATAACAGCGGTTTCACTTAACATAACTCAGGACTATAATCACACTTTTGCCCATTGAAAGTAATGAATAACGCCATCCAGAGAGTGGTGAAATATCAAGCGGCAGAAATAGCAAAAAAAAACAAACAAACAAACACTTACCTTAGTAAATAATATGGAGAATACTGCAGCGTTAAAATTGGCGATATCGATATTGCTAACAGTAAAACTGCAAACATGCGATACATAGCGATAACCACTGCGAAAATGAGCTTTGGGGTTTTGTTAAATAGGCGAGAATATCGATATCACTAAAAATAGCCACTTTGCAAATTTGATTTCAATTTGATTTCAAAATGATAAACAATTCAACTTTAGTAAATATGTATTTCTGTATAGATCGGGGCATTCAGTAGTGCATTTTTTATTGTATAAAATGTATAGAGATTGGTAGAAAATTTTAAGACTTAAAGGCGAAATTTTATAAAGTCAGAAAAGTCCGATTTTACATTTCTGAGTTTATCCCGACAACATCTCGGCTGTTCGTGCAGTAAAAATGATTCGATATTTTCGATCAATATTTATTGACCGAATTGATTCAATCGAGTTTTTTTCTATTGAACTTTTCAATGGAAAGGTAGCCATGCTTTACTTTAGTAGTATGGCTACCTTTTTTTAATCAAAAAATCGAAATTGAAAAACTAAATTGAAAGTTTCTGTCGGTAAATATCGATCGAAAAAAAAAAAATCTCGCAATGTTTACCTCCAGAAACTTCTGAGATCTCGCAGGAATAAACTCAGAAAAGGGAAATCGGGATTTTCCAAGTTTATTAAATTTCGCCCTAATTAAACTAATTATTTAAATATAAATAACAGTATGAAAAATGTAGACTGTTATAAAACCATTTTTAGGGAAACATGTTTGATATTTTTGTTGCCTTTATAACAATCATTATGACACAACATTAAAAAAGTTCTTTCTAAAAGTATTTGAATGTCCAGGAGCGCTTTATACATTTTTGCAAGTGACAATCAGAAGTTATGGCTACAGATATCATTTCCATATAGGTTTCTGTTTATATGGACTATTCAAAATTGTTCAATGTTGTTTTGCCATAACCAATGAAATATAAAAAAATGTTTAGACCTTCCATCTCCTTTAATTATTGTATACTGTTTAGTAAAGTAAATAATCATTGGTAGAAATATTCTTTCATTCTTTGAAAAAAACTATAGTATTCAATCACACTGCAGACTCTGCAGTTACATAACGTAGTGTCCAGTAGCCATAATTGGCATTTGTCAATACCAAAAAGCCCATGTGACTGACAGGCTGGATGCCCCACAGCACTATTCTCTGGACTCCTCATTTGGCAGGCTGAACTGTGTTTGCCCGTGTCTGACTCTAAAAGCATTTCAGTCACATATCCAAATCATAAGTTGTGACTGAATTTTTGCTGTGATTTATCATGCATTTTGTAGGAAACAATTTTAAAATAAATTTTGTCACAATGCTACATATCTGAGTGTTAGAAAATGGTCTATTGCATCCGTAGGAGCACTTCGTCTAATCAATAAGGAACAATAGGCCAAAATGTTCATCCTTTGTGTATCTGGATGTTAGGATAGTATGCCTTCCCCACAACATATTGAAATCCTCTGCTTGTTGAGGCTTATAGAGAGCTGTAATTCAACAGCGGCTCAAATGCATCAGGTCAGGTATTATTGCATTAAGCCAGCTGAATGTGATTCTATACTCAAAGGGCCATTTTTCCAATCAGTATTTTATCTCTGTAACTAAAATATTAACAAAACGTGAACCAGTTAGATGTCCTACATGTTAATTATTTACCCGGGCAGCTGATTTTACATTTCTGCTCATTTTATTCCATCTACTATACAGAGCACAAGTTTGGTCTTTTAATTAAACTGTTTCCTACTCAACAGATTAATTCAATTAGGTAAAAATTAGTCAGGCTTCATAATCGAAGGTTATTACTGGCAAAAGCCTTACATTTTTTTAAGCCATGACATTTTTTAATGAAGTTTGCAACTGTATATGGCATTGCAGTCTGCATTTCTATTACGCAAAAGTAATACTACCATTAAATGGGAATCCACCATATCCAGTTCAAAAGTATACAGTATATCATCTTCCTGAGTCCCGGGTTATACAGTAGTATACATCTACTAAATAATCTTATAATTTTCTTCCCATTAAACAAAAAACAAATGAAACACATATAAAAGTTCCAGCTTCCATCAAAGACAGAAATAATACATTATTTCGTTCTCCAAAATAGCAGTTTAAGAATATTAAAGGTTTTTGTGCTTCCATCTGGGCCTTATACTATCATAATATTACATAGAAATGGAAATCCTTAGGGATAATATGTATGAAAAGATGTATGTATCTAAGGTAAGTTTATTATATATACTGTATATATATATATATATATATATATATATATATATATACAGAGGCGGCTTTATTGGCTCCCTAGGCAACCCCCTGGCACCCCCCCTGCCCCGCGACACCCTCCCTGCCACACGCCACCCCCACTCACCTCCAACACCGCCGTCCAGCCGTGGCTCAACTTTAGATCTCCCAATTGGCAGCCGCGCCTGTACTTCACATCTCCTGACAAGCAGCCGCAGCTTCAAATTGGGAGATTTAAAGTTGAGCCGCGGCTTCACGTTACTTCTCCCTGCCGGCACTCTGTAAAAAAACAAAAAACAAATGCTAGGGGGCACCCCTAGCATTTGCCTATACTGCCTAATGGCAGAGCCGGCACTGTATATATATATATATATATATATATATATATATATATATATACATATATACTGTATATACTTTCCAGTGTTCGCTTATAGACAAAAGTCTGTGAAGTTAATGTTCATAAAAATGTGACAAACTGATCTGTTTTAAAATGAAAAAATGACTTCAAAAAAGCTCTGAACAGCTTTCTTAAAAGTAGCGCCTATATAAATACAACCAGTAAAATGAAAAAAATGTGAAAAAGTGATAAATAGAAAATATATGATAAAAATAAAAAATAACAAATGATTATAATCAAAACAAGTCCAAAATAACAAACAAACAAACAAGTCCAAAAAAACTCAAAATCCTGTGTTAAATTGTGATGCTGCTTCTTCTTATAAGAATCGCGCCAAAATTCTTCATATTATTTGCGCTTCTTCCCTAGATTTTTTGTCTGTTTTAAAATGGTCACAGTCCCTTGCATCAGTTTTCCTTTGATCGTAGTTAAAATTAAACTTGTTATAAGTTTAGTGGAATATTTAAATTAGACGCCAATTCGCTTCTCATCACTATCTAGAGGATGCGATTTCGCTTTTGCTACTGGCGGACGGCGTCGATCGCTGTCACATGCGCAGTGTGACATGAAAAGTCAGATCGAAATAGGAGGCGAAGTCAAGCCCTGTGTAGTGAATTTGACAAGTGAAGGGCAGTGACGTCAGTACCACAATGTTCCACTATTTAATCTGAGAATATTCCATCATTCTCTATGTCACATTGCTCACAGTACATGTTGCAGATTAGTTGCAGTCGCCAAAGTTACTTTTGAAGGAATAGTCGCCTTACGTAACACTAGTGCCCTGCCATCAACCCCCTAATTCGCCACTCTGGTCTGACAAAGGCAAAAATGCGAATTCCCAAGGGGTGTGAACAAATAAATTTTAGCCAATCGGATTGTGTTTTTGCTATTGCTATTACTGTTCTTTGGTCTACACAGAAGTATGCGTTTGCGACTGTTCGCCTGTTCTACAAGCGTATTGAAGTTAATTCGCAACAATTGTTGGCGATGGGACTCGAAATGTCGCGAAGTGAACAACACATGCGAATTCGGACTTTGCTGAATTCCCTCAGTCTTTCAGAGTTTACCGACTGAAATCCCGCATTGTTCTCGCGAGTTTATTTTCAAGTCTTTAAGATCAAGTTTTTCAATCTCGATTTTTCGAATTTTTTCGATGGAAAGGTAGCCACGCTATTAATGTAAAGTATGGCTACCATTCCATTGAAAAGAATTAAAAAAAAAAATCGAGATTGAAAAACTCAATTTCAAAAACTAAAAACAAAAAAAAATCTTGACAGATTTTCCCCGGAAAGACAGAGAGCGGTCTCTCTGAGTTAAATACATTTCGCCTTCAGTCTATTACTATGGTGCTGATCAGTCCTGAGTGCATTGGGCACATTTACCAAGCAACATAAGTCTAATTTTGTTACAAGACGACCTTTTCACCTATTAAATATTGGGAATTTACTGGATAATGAATAGGGATGAATAATAAAACAAGCAGGCATATGTAAAACTTTCTTAAAGATTTGTAAAAAAAAAGAGAGAAAAAGTGGAATAGCGAGGGGGTAATTAAGCAAAGAGAGAACTTACCCTCCGATCCTTCACATCAGTTCGCAGAAACTGTTACGCATTCGCTGATGTGCTGCACGCGGACATCAGCAAATGCTTTAAAGGGATTCCAGTCTCAGCGAGCTGATGCGAAGGATCGGATGCGACGTTCTCTCTTTGCTGAATTACCCCCTGAATTAATTAGGGGGTTATTCACTAAGGTCTGAATTGTTGCGTATAGGTGCAAATTCGCCAGATAAAGACAGTCGCAATAGGCTGCTACTGTCACAGTCGCATCTTTATAATGAGAATATTGTCGCAGTCGTGACTTTATTATGAGGAAATTGTCGCGACTTTATTGTGGAAAAATTGTCGCGACTTTACAATGGGGAAATTGTCGCGGATTTGCTATGGGAATCCGCTGTTTGCAAATTCAACAGTCGAATTCACACCTTAGTGAATAACCCGCTAATTAATCTCAACTTTAAATTTACTCTTCGGAAAAAAATGAAGATGCAGAAGCACCAATTTAGAATACTTTGGGAAGCAGATTCTAACAGGGAAAAAAAGTGCATTGTTACTTACATCTAATGAAACTGACTTAGATGAGAAAATAAGATTAATATGTATTATTATAGCATAAACTTGAAGAATATGCAGATTGTGGGAAGGGTGAAGTTCAGTATGTCTGGATAAACGACTGAGGGGGTCGTTAACTAAAGTGAGAATTTGACTGTCGAAGTGAATTCTCATCGCTTTAGGTGGCTAAGCTCTGAGGAGGTTATTCACTAAAGTCCTAATTGTTGCGTAAATGTGTGAATTCGCCAGCTAAAGTCAGTCGCAATAGACTGCTACTGTCACTGTCGTAGTTTTATATTGGGATTATTGTCCCAGTCACGACTTTACAATGGAAAATTGTCGCAGTCACAATTTAAAATTTCTCTTGGTCACGACTTTACAATGGAAGAATTGTGGCAGTCGCGGATTTGCTATGGGAATCCGCTGTTTGAGAATTCAACATTTGAATTCGCACCTTCGTGAATAACCCTCTAATCCTTCTTGACTAAACACTGGATTCCCATAGCAAATCCGCGACTGCGACAATATTCCCATAGTAAATATCAATCGCTATTTTTTGATCGAAACTTTTTGATGGAATTTTTGATTTGATTTTTTTCATGAAAAAAGTAGCCAAAGGTCTAATGTTGAGTATGGCTACTTTTCCATCGAAAAATCCCATCCGGTAAAAATAGACCAGAAAATATCAGTCGATATTTACCAATCGAATCCAGCGATATTTACAGGCAATAAACTCCAAAAAGCAAAATTGGCCTTTTTAAGTTGAATAAATTTCGCCTAGTGAACTGCTGCTAAAACGATCAGGTAAGTTTAAATTCAGACAATATCTCTCCTTTAACACTTCTGTAAATACCATTACACAGTAAAATGTCACTGTGGAAATAATTCCTAAATAGGCAACATGGTTAGGCTGTGGTTAAAATATGTAAGTTAATGCTTTTCACCACATTATTGCATTTTTATAACTATGCACCAGATTGTGCATTAGATAAATTAAATGAGACCTGTGCTTTTATTATTTTTTCTACTACTTATTGCGATTCTGAACTGCAGCCTTTATCATTGCGTTCAGTTTGGGAATGGACTGAGATTGCTTAAACAACTATTGTTTTGTTTTGAATACAGCCTCTTTTAACATTATTATAATCACTAAATCTGAAATCAATGTTCTGTTTATTCCAAGAAGATTTTACTTAACCAAATGGGAGAGTAAGGAGGTAGTGTGTGTCATAAGATAAGCACACAGCTAGATTATGCATTGTTCTAATTTACTGTATTACCCAAAATTGTATTGAGAATAAAAAAGTAAACCAAAAAATGGGTTAGATAAGCCTGGGTCGTATAAACACATCATATGACATATTTAGGAATGGAAGCTTGGTTTCTACACTGCACACTGACTCCCATAATGAGCAGGACTTTAAAATGCAGGTACCATATTTCCTGTTAACACTCATGATTTCTACATCATTTGCTTCTCATCAAAAGGAGATTGAAGGCTTAATATTGCTTTTCGCATCTTGTGACCTGTTAAGTCAGACACCCCTGTGAAGTTCTAAGAATCATAGTTAAGGGCGAAATTTATAAAACTCGGAAAGACCGCTCTGGGGGGTTATTCACTAAGGTGGAAATTCGACTGTCGAATTTGCAAACAGCGGATTCCCATAGCAAATCCGTGACCGCAACAATGTCCCCATTGTAAAGTCGCGACTGCGACAATTTTCCATACTAAAGGTTGCAACTGAGACAATATTCTCATTATAAAGAAGCGACAGTGACAGTAGCAGCCTATTGCGACTGTCTTTAGCTGGCGAATTCACACCTACTGTATACGCAACAATTCGGACTTTAGTGAATAATCCCCCGTCTTTCCGAGTTTATCTCGCAAGATCTCACATTGTTCTCACGAGATTTTTTTTATTTTTCGATCTCGATTTTTCACATTTTTTGACAGCAGACTCTCCGAGTTTAATACATTTCGCCCTCCATAGAGTGCTTTATGATATTTTATTTTAAAATACAGTTAATTTCACTTCATTTAAGTTTCCTGGAGGTATTTCATGATATATTCAGAAGTTGAATACATTTCTAAATAAGAACCATAGTTGCTTATTAGTTTACATTTATAATTTTAGGAATAGGATATTGTTACAAAAACTCTTTTAATAGGATAATGTTACTATACCATAACGACATACTCTGTTGTTTACAGCTCTAGGAGCTGTGACCTGGGTATTTTCCACAGCGAAGTCCTATCCTCCTTGCGGGGTCTTTATGTGAGTACCGGTAATATCTTAGACCAGCGGTGGCAAACTTTTTTGGCACCAATTACTGAAAGAGTGACGTCACTCACCAGCACCATCCCCCGAAGTGCTGGCATTGATGAGTGATGTCATTGGGGGAGGAGCACACCTGTGTCAGGGAAATAAAGCTCCCCAGCAAGCAAGCGCTCCTTCAGTGTAGTCTACGGATCCGGCCTGAAAACTGTCGGATCAGGTCCACAGCCTACACTGAAGGCAGCGTTGGTGATGGCACATGCCAACAGAGAGGGCTTTGATGCCCTCTCTGGCATGCGTGCCATAGGTTTGCCATCCCTGTCTTAGACTCCACGCCGTAGAGTCTGTTGTCATCCTACCACCTGAGTTATCTGTTCCCTCCTTTTCCACTATATTGGGACTGACTATATCCTTTCCCGGTCCTTACAGTGTGTTACCTAACGGGTGAGATTTCTCACTAGACTAAGCCATATATAATCGTAGATATGGTTCATCCACCAGAATTTCCCCAGAGATTGGCTCAGGGCAAAGGTTCTTTCATAAGCTCCCTTGCAGTAAGAAGGATTGAGAGGGAGGCCTAACTGGCATTAGGTACCTGCAAGTAGATGTGGTGGTAGATGTACCAGTTAGGGTTTAGGATAGTCACCTAATAAGGAATGAATAAGGAGTAAATCCCAGAGGTAGAGGGGTAAACATCCCTCAATCAGGTAGGGAAATGACAGTCAGTTTAGGTCCTCTGACACCATTCTATAAATGTAAATCTAAGCTGTGTGAACCTGATATTGTATTGTATTTGTTATAAAGCACTACTATATTATGCAGCAGGGGCGGTTCTGGCCCTATGGGCGCCCTGGCTGAACCACCACTCCGTGCCCCCCCCCCGGCATGCTCACCTCCCCAGACCCACCCCTGCACGCGCACCATCCCACTGCCCGGCGCACACACACTCGGCATTCCCAACTGACCTCCTCCAATGTTCCAGTGATGCTCCTCCTCTGAGTGCCGCTCCACAATGAGGTAAGTGGAATGCGGGGTTGTTGACTAAAGTGAAAATTCGATTGTTGAATTCACAAACTTCGGATTCCCATAGCAAGTCCGTGACTGTGACAAATTTCCCATTGTAAAGCTACAACTGCGACAATATTTCCATAGTAAATTCTCAACTGCAGCGATATTATTGTTATAAAGACGCGACTGAGACACTAGCAGTCTATTGCGACTGTCTTTAGCTGGCAAATTCACACCTTTACCCAACAATCTGAACTTTAGCTAATAACCCTCTCAATGTACACATTTTTGAGATGATCAGTATTGAAGTTGTATCACTAATGTTCAAGACAGTTAGGCCCTTATTCACCAATGTGCGAAGTGAACCGCGATGTGTTCGATTCACTTCGCACATTGTATTATGCACATGCTGGTGTCCTGTGCGCGGACACCAGCATGCGCATTAAAGGGATTCCCCTCCCGGTGAGGAGACTCGAGTGCTCTCGCCGGGAGGGGAATCCCTTTAATGAGCATGCTGATGTCCGCGCACAGGACATCAGTATGCGCATAACACAATGTGCGAAGTGAGTCGAGCACATCGCGGCTCACTTCGCACATTGGTGAATAAGGGCCTTAAACTGGATATTGTGATTTCTAGATACATTGCTGCCTATTTAGTATAATTTTATTTGCGCTTAGAAAAACTATTTTTAAGAAAAATGTTTTATTAAAAAAAAAAACACTTTTTCACTTTGTTTAACTTTGTGCTGAATTTAATGAATATGTCTTAACTAATATTGAATGCAATTTAACTGGGAGGTGTTCTCTATACAAAAAGGTTTGTAATCAGTAAACAAACACAATGCAGTAAAACCAAGAATTCCCCCTGAAACATAAGTCTGTGTAGAAAAAACTGTCAATCCAATGGTGAATTTTACTTTATTCTATGGTGATACTAGTCCTTTAATCATGGTATATCTTACCCCCCACACACTAGAAAGAAAAGCTGTTCCCCTAAGCAAGATCTTTCCTGGGATATATTGATTATCTTCTTGGTTTGGCTACATAAGCCTCTGAACAGCAAACTCATGGAAGGAATAATCCCTACTGGAGCCGGCTAAGGGATAGCACCTTAGGCAGGATCAGGTTAGCTTTAAGTATAAGGATCCTTGTATGTTCAGAACCAGCTAAATAAGAATGTAATGAACGGTCTCCTGGGCCATCATATATTAATAAAGTCCCACTGCAAACCCTTGTAATCACCCAGGTATTCCAGGAAGAAGTGGACTTTAACAGAGATGTGTAGACCCCTGTAATTTTTTGTAGTTTTTGTTCTGATTCCGCCAAAGGCCCTTATTCACCAATGTGCGAAGTGAGCCGCGATGTGTTCGGCTCACTTCGCAAATGGTATTATGCGCCCGCTGATGTCCTGCACACGGACATCAGCGAGCGCATTAAAGGGATTCCCCTTCCGGCGAGGAGACTCGAGTGCTCTCGCCGGGAGGAGAATCACTTTAATGCGTATGCTGATGTCCGCGCACAGGACATCAGCATGCGCATAATACAATGTGCGAAGTGAATCGAACACATCGCGGTTCACTTCGCACATTGGTGAATAAGGGCCAAAGTGTTTTGATTATGTTTAGCTTACGATTTTCTTAGCTAAGGGTTTGGATTCTGACTTTTTTTGAAAAACACATATTTCCGTGTCTTCTGTGGCCATTTTGCAGTTCTTGAAGGTTATTTGAGTGTTATAAAATCCTACATTTTCTTTAGTTAAACAAAGCCCAGGTTATGTGTCCGTTCTGAAATACGTCTCGTTATCCAAAGTCCTGCATTTTCCAAAAGTAGCAAAATTGAAAACAAAACACATAAAATTAAGGGGGTTGTTATTGGCTAAAATCTGACAGCCTAATTCACCATTATGCGAAGTGAGCTGCGAAGCCTTCGGCTCACTTCGCACATG
>WMED01015866.1:0-13504 GCA_019650415.1 Pipa parva
ATATTGAAAAAAAAAAAAAAAAAACTAGGCAAAATCATATCACAGATCTAAAAAATAAAATACTAGTGATGTCTTAGATTCTGTCTGTTGCAGCTAAAACTAATGAAGACCAGTCAGGGGTTAGGATTATGAAAATCATACATTGCTATGGGTCACTAGACCTCTGTAAATGATAGCCTTTGTTGATACATTCCCCATCAGTTAAATCCACTGGCCTTTAGCCTTTATAACTGTATTGAGAAACTAATGTATGAAGGTGCCACACAGGTATGTATTTTACATGCAGTGAAAGTAATGTCTTTTATTTAAGTGAGTGACTGTGTCAGGGACAGAATATAAATGCCAAGGTCCCAGGTAAGCTTAATGTTATTTGACAAAGTGTTCCTAATTGCTAACAGGTAAATCTTATTTCAGTTAGTAATCTCCCTTGGGCCTTGAGAAATAGGCAGTTGTTTAGCAGAGGTAATCTCTCATGTTACACATCATGATGTGCATCTTTTTCTTTTTAAATCTTTCCAAGGTTTTTCTATCAGAAGAAAACCAATAGTAAAACCAGCAATGCAACAACGTAGCAAAGCTGATTCATTCCATACCTACATTTCTGAACAAAGTATTTGGTGCTGCTTCAGTTCCACACTGCTTCAGGTAATCAGCCCAGTCAAAGTCCTGTCCCAGATAACCTAAATAGAAGGATGGCAATAAAAAGGCTTATTTTAACAAAAAAAATATATACAGACACATTTTGGGTTTATTAAAAGTACTTTCGTTAGGTAATGTTTCATGTGTATAACAAGTCTAGAATGACTAAAATGATTGATTTATAATTTTCTAAGGTAAAGACCTTGGATTCTTTATAGTAAAGACCTCGGACTTATGGGGGAATTCACCAAAGTGGGAAGTGAGGTGCGGATCCTTCGCCTCACTTCGCACTGACTGTTATGCGCTCGGTGATGTCCTGCACGCAGACATCAGCGAACGCTTTAAAGGAATTCCTGTCTCGGCAAGGCGACTCGAGTGGTCTCACCGAGACTGGAATTCCTTTAATGCATTCGCTGATGTCCGCGTGCAGGACATCAGCGAGTGCATAACAGTCAGTGCGAAGTGAGGCGAAGGATCCGCTCCTCACTTTGCACTTTGGTGAATTCCCCCCTTAATTTGTGAACTAAAAGGTCTCATGGATTTTTTAATTTTACAACAGCCTCAGAAAGCCCCTTATTGGCTTACTGTTTACCTAAATCAAGAGAGTTATTTCAAAAGTAAAACTCAAATCTTACCTCTTGGGGCACAAACATATTTTGATGTTTGTTTATTGTCATTATATAGTAATTGTAGGCACTTACAGGGTGATAGTATACCACATTGAGATATACACTTATTACCCTTTTCTTTATATACTATATGTAAGTCATTAACCTATTCAGATTGCAAACTCCGCAGGACAGGGACCTCCATCCTTTTGTATCTATATGCTAAGCTGCACTGTAACTGCATGCATACTGCTTTTGTCTGCATTATCTAGTAACATTATAAATAAAAATACACATGAAAATCTATGATGCATAGGACTGATTATTTGGTTTCCTCCTTATAATAAACAGTCTTAAGGGGGATATTTATAAAAAGTTGAAAAAGTTTTCTCCTGGTATATCAATATACCTTTAAATAGGTCAAAAATATCAATATTGCCAATATTGATATTTGTGAAGCCCCTTAAGACCTATGAAACTTGTTTGCCTGGTTGAGGGGGGTGAAAACCCATAATTCCCTATGAAGATGGTTTTGAACTTTTTTCTAAGTCTCCATCATAAAGACCAACGATATTGATACTGATTGAAAAGGAGCTTAATTGAATGTAATGGAAAGTGCAGCAATATTAATGAATTAATATTTATCGTTATGAATCTTTTTCGATATAGATATATTTTATTCGGCACTATGTTCAATGGTTAGCACTGCTGCCTTGCAGCGCTGACTTCTGGGTTGAATTCCACCTTGGACTTCATCTACATGGAGTTTTTATGTTCTCCCAGTACCTGCGTGGGTTTCCTCTGGGTACTCCACTTTCCTCCCACAATCCAAAAACATATATCTCTGTGTGTGAATGAATAGGAAAACTAGATTGTAAGCTCCACGGGGCAGGGGCTGAAGTGAATGATGAATCTCTGTAGCGCTATATAAATGCATACATACTATGGAAATTGAGGAAAATCAAAAATGAGGCGAAAAGAAAAAAATATGTTAACGCAGCAAAGAAAATCAAAATGGATCAAATCGCAGTGAAAAAGGTTGAAATGACCTTTAAAAATATCCCTGAAACGGATATCCATGTTATTATGAGCACTTTGTGCATATCTGCTAGGTTTGCATTAGGGAAAAATTAGTATCAAAATTTTTAGGTATCAACAAATTACCCAACTGATATGAATTTTTGAGAAATTTAGAAGCAATTGTTTTAATGGTTTTTGTAGCGTTTAAAAGATCTAAATAAACTAGCTAAATAGAACAATACTAAAGTATGGTAGAAAAAAGAAATGATATGGATAGAAACAGACATTTAAACAGAGACGCATAGTTATTATATTATACAATATGTAGACTATAAAAATAGATAAAGGTAAGAGAAAAAGTGAAAAAAACTGGCAATAAACAAGAGCATTTTACTATGATTAATAGTTATAAGCAGGTAGTGAATCACAGAGGATGGCAATAATAATGATAGTGCTCATCTACATTAGAAAGTAAAGGAGTCCCCAAGCACTGATATTAGCATGCACTAATATTAATAGTAAAGAAGTAAAATAGGAACCTAGTAGAACTGAACAGACTGGAATATGAATGTGATGGGTTTCATTATTTTTTAGGGAAGGCTCTCTCACTTATTTAATATTACAGATCAGAGGGGAAACAGTATGGGATGAAAAGCTCACAGCGTCTTGGTTCATGCAAATCCTAACACTTTAGCACACCCAATTTAATGGAAGTGTAGCAAATGAAAATGTTATGCACTTTGCCCTAAGTATTTGAAGGCTTTAATTTACCATCTATTCTATAATTTACCAATAAAAGGTATATCACCTATACTCTCTTGTCTTTGCGTGAAGGCTTTGGTTGTTACATATTTATAGGTATACAGAAAGAAAACCTTAAACAAGTATTTTATAAAAAGGGGGATAAAGAGGTAAGTGATGTCCAGCATGTTGTATTTATATCTGAACTGAAGCTATACAACTATAGAAAGGTGTCAACAACAGAAGCTGGTTGAAACAAAATATCAGTTCATAGTGAGCGAGCATCATATTTATCATGAGTAATCTAAGAAATATGAAAAATTGCTCCTTTGCCAAAGGGTTATGATGCAGGGCAAGGAGAAGAAGCTATAGTAATTGTCAATAATATTGCAAATTAAATATTAAATGTATAAAAAAAACAAGAAAGAAGAGTGAGGCTGGCAGTCCATATTTCATCACTGTATACACTAAACAGTGTATAAGGAATGTATTATAAGATAGATGGGAGATATTAATATGATATTTGGTTTCATTCTTAAGAAACCAAAATGATATTGAACAAAAGATCTGATCTACAAACAATAAGGCAATAATTCACTTTTATAGGTATAAAATATATACTAATGTTTTAGATTACTTCCTTAGCTTGTACAGTGAGCAAGCTTAAATTAAAGTAAAAATAAAAAGAAGTACCATACTGCAAATCATATTTACTGCCAGGTGAAAAATAGAGTTTATCTAATCTCTATACTCATGTTTAATTTATGAAGGAAGTACAGCAAGTGCATTAAATATGAGTGTAAACAAACATGAAAAATATCAGGTTATGCAGAACAGATCATCATTTATGATTACATTTTTATAGATGTGCATAGGTTACACTGTTCAGGAATTCAAACAATGCTAATAAAAGTTACAGGAGCCCAGAATAGATGTTTATTCTAAGGAGAAAATAAATTAATTTTTATATTGGTGATTTTAATTGTAACATACTGCAAACATTGTTTACCACCTGCACTTATGCATATGTTTTTAAGATTTGACTGCCTTGGAATGCAGTCTGGCAGAATACTGTATATTAAAGTGTAACTATAGTCAAATTACATATTTATATTTACATATGCAGGAGATTACAGAGGGAAAGCTGATTTGTGTACATGTGCTAAGTAGTAAGTAGGTGATTCAAAAGGGTAATCAAAAAGTGACCAAAGTACTAGAGGCAGATTACAAAAACTGCAGTCAAGTTCAAAGCTTAAAGGGGAACTATGGTCAAATTACATCTTTGCATATGCAGTACTATACCTTAGTGAGAAGCGTTTCTCCCCAGTAGTTGTTTCATGTGACACAGAATGATTGAGTTTGCAGCATTGATAAACTCCTGCACCAGGAAATGTGTGTGTGAGGTGTACTGGCCAATTTTCCATGAAAAGATACCCTCCCCCGGACATTTTTGCCCTACTTACTACTTAGCACATGTGCACAAATCAGCTTTCCCTCTGTAATCTCCTGCATTCCAACTTAATTTATGCAGCCAAAAGGTCAGCACACTGCTTAACCAATAGTCAGGCAGCTTTCTTTCTCATGTTGCCTGACTTGCAGAACAGAAAGAGGAGGGAGAGTGGAGGAGGAAAATGTCAGCTCTAAGGAAAACTAATTAAGGGAAATAAACAGCAAGTATTATTTCTTCCCTAAACTTTTTTTTTAAACTATTTGTGTTAGGAATTGGCTTAGTATAAAGGAGTTTTACATGTATGTGTACAGTTATATCAGCACTACAATGCCCCTTTAATGTAGTAGAAGAAATCCATTGCACCCTGGGTAATTGTAATCATAATAGCAATGCTTCCTTATTCAACATTTCACATATTGTTGAAGACAGTAAATTAGCAAGTAATGTAGTACATTTAGATATCTAGAGACAAACTTACATTACCTATCCATATGAGCAGCATAAACATATCTCTAATTAAAAAAGGGACTCACATCACATAGTTAATGAAACAAGCAAGCCAACATAAACACCGATGCTGTGGGTCTTTCCGAGTTTACCGAGAGAAATCTTGCGAGATTTCTTTTGAGATTTCGAGGTCAAGTTTTTCTCTCCTTATTTTTCAAACTAAAGTGTGAATTCGACTGTCGAATTCGCAAGCAGTGTATTCCCATAGTAAATCCACTACAATTTCCCCATTGTAAAGTCGCGACAATTTTTTAATGTTAAGATTGCGACAATTTAACCATAATAAAGTCGCGACTGCTACAATATTCTCATTATAAAGACGCGACTGTGACAGTAGCAGTCTTTATCTGGCAAATACGCACCAATTCGGACTTTAGTGAATAACCCCCTGAATCTTTAATTGGGATGTTAACTTGAAAATGATTGTTTAGTTTGTTGTATAATATGGAATTCTAAGACATTTTGCAGCTGGTCTTTATATTTATTTTTTCCATAAATTGTTTGCCTCTTTGTTCTGTATTACTTTTTGGTTGATGGGGGAAAACATTTTTTTACTTAGCTTTTTTTTTTGCTCTTTTTTATTACTATCTGATTAGTAGGTTAACTCACACAACATTAAATCATATAATGTGAACTTCCCGGGTTAAAATTATCATAACGCTACTAATAGGATTTATAGAATAATAATACCTTTAGGAGGAGTGAGATTGACACCATTTATAAGACACCATTGTACAGGCAGAAGCCCCAAAGAATCTACATGACACAGCATGGATATTTCCTTTGCATCTGGTCTGAGATCATCCACAGTAACTTGGAAATAGAAACTGCTGAGCACCTGCAAATAAAAATGCAAGATATATTTTTCTACATATAACTGAAAGACTCTACTCAAAGCCATATCAACAAATAGGGACAGACAGCGGTTTTGTTGTATCTGAGCTCATGTGACGAGATTTGCTGATCGAGCACTTTTAAATAAATGCTTGAATGTGATTTTTAAACCTGCCCACGCATTCTTTCCAGCATTAATCAAGATACACATACATCAATTCCATGAAATATGTCAACACTCAGCATGGAAAAGAACAGGCAGATGGATGGGTATTGAATGATTTGGAAGTTTTGTTTTCATTGCTCTTTCCACATAATATTACCAAGCTGAAACAAAGTTTTAGCTTAAGATTGTATTGTATATATTGTATTCATTTATATAGCGTTGATATAACACGCAGCGATTTACAGAGATTCATCATTCACTTCAGCCCCTGCCCCATGGAACATACAATCTAATTTACATATTCAGTCAAACACACATTGTAGTATGTTTTTGGATTGTGGGAGGAAACCAGAGCAACCGGAGGAAACCCACGCAAGTACAGGAAGCACATACAAACTTCATGCAGATGAAGTCCAGGGTGGTATTGAACCCAGAACCCAGTGCTGCAGCAGCACTAACCACTGAGCCACCGCACTGCCCCAACAAGTTAAAAAATTAATTATATATATATATCTTGAACTGTAAAGATGTTAAAGGACCAATGAAAACAAATGCATTTTTAAATATAATGTACTTTCTGGAAATCTTTTAGAATTGTTGGAAAAGAAAATTAAGAATATATATAAGGTATATACTTTATAGGTGTGTAGGTATAAAGTGTATATGCCTTAAGGGTATGTAGGTATAAAGTGTATATGCCTTATAGGTATGTAGGTATAAAGTGTATATCCCGTATGGTATGTAGGCATAAATTGTATATGCCTTAAAGGTATGTAGGTATAAAGTGTATATGCCTAAAAGGTATGTAGTTATAAAGTGTATATGCCTTAAAGGTATGTAGTTATAAAGTGTATATGCCTTAAAGGTATGTAGTTATAAAGTGTATATGTCTTATAGGTATGTAGGTATAAAGTGTATATGCCTTATAGGTATGTAGGTATAAAGTGTATATACAATATAGGTATGTAGTTATAAAGTGTATATGCCTTATAGGTATGTAGGTATAAAGTGTATATGCCTTATAGGTATGTAGGTATAAAGTGTATATGCCTTATAAGTATGTAGGTATAAAGTGTATATGCCTTATAGGTATGTAGGTATAAAGTGTATATACCTTATAGGTATGTAGGTATAAAGTGTATATACAATATAGGTATGTAGGTATAAAGGGTATATACATTATAGGTATGAAGGTATAAAGTGTATATACAATATAGGTATGAAGGTATAAAGGGTATATACAATATAGGTATGTAGGTATAAAGGCACTTGGGGCATTTCATTTTGTGATGTTCTTTTATAGCTATTTCAACATGGATGCTCAGGGTCAAGGAACACTGACTAGACAACATATGCCTTCTATGTAACATAATTATAAAGAAGATTCTTTTGGTCTTACTACATATAGAACTGTCAAACAGAATGTGATATGTTTTGTGAGATTTTATACAGTTTAAAAACTGACCCCTTCTCCCCACGGCACACTACAGGAGTCACAGCAGTGGCAGCTGAGCCCCCTGGAGGTATGCCACTGGTCCCTTTCAATAACTGGATGCAGTAATATAGTTGAAATGGTAATTTTACTACATTTGGAATATTCTTTAAAAAATTGACAATTATTAGCTAACTTGCACAGGCTGCAGAATGCCTGATAAAAGCCTTGTGGCAGAACAAATGCTGAATTTCCAGTGCTCCAAACCCCCCGACCCCACCCCCCCACCCACAAAAAGGCAAATGTTCTGCAGCAAAATGGGTTAATAGCAGCAGCAACATAAGATTATTGTTGATAAATGTTGCACATATATAGGAAATTTTGTACATTTCCCATGAGATATGAAGGATAACAGGAATGCTTGAAGAGAAGAAGAGATGAGTAAGCAATTTCAAAGGTTATAAATTCATTTATCATGTAGTAAGACCATAGACTAAAATGTAAACATTTCAACATAACAGTGTTAAAATAAAAGGTTTTTAGAAGGATAGGTCATAAATGGTTTGTTCCACGTAAGCCTAAGTGAAGGACAAAGCAGTATGTATGATTCAGCTAGTACATCAAGCTTTGGCACTGAAGAGAAGAAACAGGGTATTATTTACTATGATCTAAAGCAATATAAATGTAAGGAAAGCTAAAGTAACTGGGGCACCAATTGCAGTTACTAGTCAGAAATGCTTTGTCAGGTACATACAGGCGCTGCATCATTACATTTAGCTAAACAAAGAATAGAATTAGAGAAAGCAGCAGTATTCCTAGCAGCACACTGAAACAAATGAAACGTATCAGGACAAGGCTAAAAATATGGAGTGAAATGGAAAGTAACAAAAAAAAAAGGATTGTAAATAAAAGGAGTTTCAGGCAGTAGTACACGAAGGGTCTTATTGACTAAAGTCCGAATAGTCACGTAGAGCTATGAATTCACATCTATTCGCCACTTCCCCATGTTTGCTTATTGAATAAATTCTGAGAAGTGGCAAATACGCAATCAATTTGTGAGTCTATGACAGTCGCAAACTTACAGAGCATTTTCAATTACTCTGTGTGTGCGTGCACATTTACTTCAGCTATTAACCAAGCTGCGTAGTGTGACATCACTGCCCTTCACTTGTCAAATTCGCCTCATCCTGTATGACTTATCATCCAGCTTTTATCCAACTGACTATGCCACATTCCGCATATGACAGTGATCGCCACTGTCTACTTGTTCAACTTGTGTATTCACTCAGGTGCGGTTCGAGTGGAGCGGCGCTCAGAGGAAGAGCATCACTGAAACACTGGAGGAGGTAAGTTTGTGGTGGGCGATGTGGGCAACAGCGCCCCTCAAATAGATTGGGCCTTGGGTAGGCGCCCACATCGCCCAGCGCTAGAACCGGCCCTGTATTCACTGCTTAGTCTAGTGATGGTCAACCTTTTGAGCTCAGCGAGTCAAAATTTGTCAAAAAACTGAGCATAACTTGGGTAGTGTGTAAATTTGAGAAAAATCCAGAGGTGGGCAACTCTCCTACTGAGATCGTGCCACGAATGGCGCCATGACATGTGTCAGCAAAAACGTCTCAGTGTGTCACCTCTGACACGTGTGTCATAATTTTGCCATCACTGGCTTAATCAAAAGTGAAAAGTGAATTTGTGTCTATTTTGGTGATGCATCTCGAATTGTAGTGAGGTGAATTCGACAGGTAAATTCACCCATTAGTCAATAAGGTCCAATGCTGTATCAAATTCACAGCACTTTACAATTCAGTATTGCAATACTGTGTAATAAATTAAACACGTTGAGGCAAGGATTAAAGCAACAGTAACTCAAAAAAAAAAAAATTCCCATTTGGATTGCAGCAGCAGTTGTTTAAATACAACACATGAGAACATGTGGACATGGAGAATAGACATGAATTCATAGTTCTATGCGACTATACAGGCTTCTCAGTATGTGGACCCTACACTGTAGCACTATGAGCATTCTGACATGTTCTGCAATCTGCAGCATTGTAAAACAGCATAAAACATTCTGATGAAAACTGTTTCAACAATACCAAATGCCATGCATAAGAATATAGAACCAGCAACCGTTCACCTTAAAATAACCTTGAAATGATATGGTTACTACCTAACATAAAGGCTTCAAAAAGTAGAAAACAGGCCACAGAAAGTAAAGAAACACTCACATAAAATGTATTAATGCATTCATTTTAGTAAAATGGCCATAGATTAAACAGTATAACAACCTTTTATTACACAGAATATAACGGATATACTGATTTCACTGCCAATGGCTTTAAAATAATGCATTTACCAGAAATGACATATCAAATTCAATTTTAGTAGATTACCCCAAAAATGCAGATATCATACACACACACTATATATATACAGTATATATATATATATATATATATATATATATATATATTTATATTTTCTTACTTACCTTAGTCACAGTTGCAGGGCGTATCAGAGAAGGTTCATTAGGGTCCACAACTTCCACCTTCATACCCACAGTGAATGAATGGCTCCTTAAATCAGAATGGTCCTGGCAGAAAAATGCATATTAAGTTCATTATAATACATGTCCCACTGTAGCTAGGGCACAATTTATATTTCATGAAGATCAGAAATACCCTCTGGTCAGGGAACCCTTTGAAATACACTAATGGGAATATTTATAAAGGTTTATCAAAAAATAGTGACATTGCGCTAAAAGGTTGTTGAATAGACTATACTGGTGTAATAAAAAAAAACACAGTTTCTCCAGTGTTAAATGGTTGAGAAATGTTGAAACTTTTAGAAATATCCCCCTCAATCAGATGACTGTATTTTCTACTTCTGTTATAAAGCTAAAACAGTAGAATTTTATTATGCCAAAATTTATATGTTTACCTTAAAAACTTCTACAGGAAGAGGACTTCTATCTGCATCCCTCAGGGTTTTTTCCAAGGCATTTTCCCATTCAGATAAGCTTCTTAAAGGACACAGGTCTGAAAAATTAAATTTCAATTTTAAAATATTTATGATATTTATATACATTATGCATTGTTTTGCTGACAGGAGTCCTATTTTGTATTGCATGTGGGGCAGCAGTATCTGAAACTGCAGAAATTAACTTTCACTGCTAGGCTTTTTAACCCTGTTAATTGGAATGGGGACATTAGTTGTAACCTGTACTAAATTATGACTCCCACACATCCCATCCTTTGTCAAATTCACAATGCCTAGATTAGATGATATTCCCAAGGAAAGGGACCCACTTCCTTACTGGAGGGGTATACAAAGGGATCTATGCACAGTTCAAGTGGCTACACTTTTCTATATAGTATGAGTGCTCTAAGTTCTTTATAAATAGCAAGAAATATTTTTACACAATATCAAAAGGTGATAATTCAGCACAACAGTTAATAAAGTTGTAAACACTCAAGGGAGTCCAAATTGTTGCGTATAGCTGCGTATTGTTTGCTATCTAAAGACAGTCACAATAGACTGCTACTGTCGCCCTTTTATAATGAGAATATTGTCGCAGTCACGACCTTACCATGGAAAATTGTTGCAATTGCAATTTTAAAATTGTCGCAGTCACGATTTTACAATGGGGAAATTGTGGTGGTCATGGATTTGCTATGGGAATCCGCTGTTTGAAAATTCAACAGTTGAATTCGCATCACAGTTGAATAACCCCCTCAATGATCATAAATATCACTGCTAAAGTTACTTTTAACTCATGGCATTAGTTCACAGTTAACATTTGTGGATGATTGAGGAGTTATATGGTAGTAACCTCCTGTGCAGGACCATGCTGTCACGCTGGTACCAAAAAAGGGCAATTTTATGTCAGTCCCTTACATCCTAAACTGAATCTACCATACTCCCTATACATAACCACTATTCTGGTTGCTTAACTGATACCACCTGGACAACTAATCCATTGTCTTTCCTAGGTTGTACATAGGGTTACCATACAACCTCACTAACCCTGCCTCACTTTCTGATCAATAATTTAAAGATCTCTATTGTATTGTATTTATTCATTTATAATGATCTCTATCTCTAAAGATCTCTAGTCTTCAGCTACCTGGACTACAGGTGACATTTGCAATAGTATTCACACAAAAGTTAACAATATATCATTTTAATTAAATGAAATTGCTGATAGTTTAATCTAATTCAATGTGTGTTGCTTCTACTGTATATTAATACCCCTAATATCTTTACTTTAAAAGATCCTCCTGAGGAAGTCACTAAGTGGAGAAACACGTCGAGGTCTTTTTCAAACACATCGCTCTGACAGTTTGCTGGTATCATACCACAGAGGGATTTTCTATAATATGCACTTATTACTTCTATGTTTGTGAGTATATTTACTGCTGTTGTATTGTTCTCTAATAAAATCAGTTTTACACTATGAGAGCTATTCTGTTTTTCGGGCTGTTTTGAGGAGAACATCCACGTCATTTGCAGCTAAGATCGAGGCCATATCCCTATTTTCACCTATGAAAATCTTGTTTGGTTTTTCCGACATGGTATCTTTTAAAAGCTTTTACCGTTTGCCTGATGGTAAGCGCATATTATTGTTATATCTCACAGTGGATTTAAGCACACTATTTGATGGCGTTTTATCAGTCATCCACACAGTACACTTGTTCTGTGTTCATGTTATTTGGGCTTTTACTTTCCCTTTAAATGTTCTTTTATTTTTGATAAGGCACTATTAGGTGTCCTTTTTTGTTTTGCGCTTTATTTCAGATTTTTATCTTTACTTTAAGTAGATTGGATACAATAAGATTGCTTCTGTTGATGGCTTCCTCTGACAGTCATCTAAAGAAGTAGTTTCCTAATAAATCCCTTTTGTTCATGCCTGCAACACGGTAAAGCCACAATCCTCCCTTACTAGTCACCTACTTGATTATTTCTGCTTCTTCTGTAAACATAATTTCAAAAGTACATGACAGCCTTTGTAGCATTTTAGCCCCTGGTCACTGACTTCTTATAGAATATGTGTGAAAACCAGCACTTGGTGTACGCCTCATTGACATCCACAGTTTACTGTACTGTACACAGTTTACCTCCACCTCCCTGTTTAGAAATACGGCGTCTTAAGCACTAGTTTCTTACAGAGCATATGTGAAAACCAGCACCGAGTATATGCCTCACTGATATTCATAGTTTAATTGAACCATGTTACATTCCCCAACTAGCCAAACAGCATGTATGAAGATGTGTGAGGTTTAATTAGCATGTTAATGAGTATCCAATATGGTGTTTGTAAGACACAAACACGTTGCTGAATTGTACAGCGCTGCATAAATTTGTGGCAATTTATAAATAAAATAATACATACATACATACTGGCAGCTCTGCAAGACAGCACTACTGTCCAAAGGTACTGAATTAGCGCTTCATATTATGGATATTTAGGGTGACTATATTTTCAGCATATCAATTATGTTTAGTGCACATTGTTTTCTGCATTAATGAGATTTAGTAACTCACACTCAGAAGTAACCAGTAATCATTTCAGAGAGGTTGAATTAGCTGCTAACATCAGGGCTGTCATCAGAAATCAAGGAAAGCTCTACAACCTAACAAATAGGCCCCCCCAACATGTTTATAAAGACCCTAATTACACTGCAGACTGTCCGCTTACACTGAACAGTACTCAGTAACCATAATCTTCATCTGAATGGTAAAAATGAAATTATAGATGGACAGTGTTTATTATTTTGTTTTTAAGACAACAGAGTGTGGCTAGGGACACATTAACAACATGTAAAGCAGTGATGGTAATGATACGGTTTTCCTCTTTGCTCTGCCATTTTTTATTTTTAAAAGAGCATGTGTGTCTCCATTTCTGTTATGTATGTATAATTTTATTCATAAAGTGCCACAAATTTATGAAATTTATGGTATAACCAAAACCATGTTTATGATGAAATATTGTATATTGCTTCTTCTTCTTCTGAGTATACAGCACATGTTAAGCACAATGACTGACTTCATATAGAGCAGGGGTCTCAAACTCAACTCAGCATGTGGGCCGCAGAGCAAGATCACAGCCA
>WMED01015867.1:0-13504 GCA_019650415.1 Pipa parva
TCATCGCACTCATTGCGGGAAGCATTCTCATTGGTTCGGCAATGAATGTGATAACGTTGAAACCCATTTGGACCGCCGATTCGATAAGTGGGCGGAGATTCGCACTGGCTCCTCTGTCAGCCGAATCGATGTGAGCTCTGCCTCGGTGAAGACAAATTACAGTCTAGATGAAGCTGTGACTGCATCGGTTCAAATTAATATAACGTAAGTTTTTAATATCTCTTTTTTTTAAGTTTAGTTCTCCTTTAACTGTAAAGTGTACAAAAATAGTACTGTTCCCACATAGAAATGACATGGTAGTCTACAATAATCCCTGAAGAACACAAAAAAACCTCAGCTCTCAAATGAAAGAATATTTTAATTTTAACTTAAAGGAACAGTCTGGGTAAAAATTGAAAAAAAAACCTTTATTTCTTTATGTTAATAACTAACTTTTATTTATAACTAACTTTTATTTATCACTTAAAAAAAAAAATAAAATTCTTACCTGTAAAGAAGTGCTGTACAGCACTTCTGTGTTGCAGACTCCATCTTCAGCCTCTGCCGGCGACTCTACGGTGTCCTGATTCACCCAATCCCTCTAAGAAGAGTAGTCCTTTCCAGCCACACTGATAATGAAGCCCGCATTGGCATTTTCTATGTCACATGGGAAAGCACGTGATTAACGCGTCCTCCCTGGATGACATGCATGTGACATGTTAGAGGACATGTTAGCTTCTACAAATGAGTAACTGACTAGGCTCCTCTCAGTTAGCTAGGGTGACTCTGCTACTCACAGCAGTGCCAAAATTAGAAAGAGACATATAAAAGTCAAATGTGCAAAATGGCTTGCACAAAGAATATAAGAAATGAACATATTTTTGGGGTTGATTAGTTTCAAAACAGAAAATTCTGTACATTACATATGTACAAACATATTGGTAATATACACCTAAGGCTATGGGTACCAGTTTTACCTGATGAAGGACACATATGATATATAATGCAATTATTTGGTGCGCTGATTATAGATTCATTTATGAGTCAACTCCAGATTTGGGCCACTTAACCCAACAGTTCAACTACTCCATCAGTGATGAATTGATGCCACTGCAGTGACTTTCTTAGCCTAGACATTATTTAAAACATTTAGATCACTTATTCCCAAAATAAGTACATGACCTGTAATGACCTGACATACACGAACATGGTCATCAGCAGACTTTATTTGTAAGCATTTCTAATTTTATTTATAAAGCACCACAAATTTATGCAGTGGTGCACAATTCAGCAATACAAATATAATACAGACATGGGAAAAGTGCATTATACAATACAAGTACAATATCACAAGAATACTTCAATTGCTAGGTTGCGGTTGACACGAGGTTGGAGGTCCCTGCCCCGTAGAACTTACAATCTAAATTTACTTTGTATTTACAAAACTGTTTGATAAAGACCTGTTGAACAACAAATGGATCATTGTTGCTACTGATGTTCATTATGGAGTCAGCAAACAAATCTGTCTGTAGACAGACAGCAATGTACACTTGTGCAGCATGTTTTAATGCTTTCTCTAGTTTGGCCATGACCTCATTAGCGTGAATCAGAGTTGTCAATTACTATAAATAAAATGACTATTCAGAAAATAAGAATAGCAGGCTGCAACAATATTGTGAGCAATTTCTAAAGTGTATAAGATCTTAAATGATTAGACTTTTAGTGAATGTCTGTATTTGTAATTATAAAAACCAAATTAAAAGGACTGGAAACCATTAAAACAAGTTAAAAAAAAACAGCTCTTTTCATGGTATCTGAATATACTGTATGGGCAAGCAAACAATTGGTGAGGCTCCGTCGTTGTTAATACAGGAGGAATGTTAACACTGTCACTGAAAATGTCAGCAATAAAAAAAACAAACCAGAAAATAAAGAAAGTAAAGAGAGAAAATCCAATATGTTTAGGAATTATTTTAAGGTACATTGCCTTCTGTTCACCTGTTAATTAATATTCTACAACAGGGTTGTATTCTGATCTCGGCTTGACTTTATAATACAGGCACATTGATTTTAAGTTGCTTTCCAGGGGCACAGTCAGGTAGAACAGTACATCTGTTTCACGTTTTCATTTAACTGGACAATACTATTTTTTTAGCATAGATTTGGGTTTCCATTCAATAGGATAATATGATTTAAGATTATACAAAGTGTTGCTATGCTCAGAGTTAGTTCCAGTTCCTAACATTTCAGTTTGAATGGACGGTGGGGGTTTTAAGGAGTGCTTACATTCCTGTCTGTGGTGACATCATGATGTGAACATAGGATTTGAAATGATGGAATACACTAGATGGCTTTCATTTATATGTGGTGGCAAAAGCCAGCAAGTTTAAGAGGAGCATTTAGGTAAAGTTACAAACCATCCCTGCATTTATCCAGTTTTTAGCCTCTTCCTAGCTAAATTGGCTCCTACTTTTACAACAGTTAGCAAATTGCTTCTACTACAAATATTCCCTAATTTCTCTCTAACTTACAACAACCAACTCCAATGCCTAACTCCATTTCCCTTGTATTGACTATTTTGGATAACCCAAGAGCAAACAGTTATCATACCATCAAAAGTGTATTGTAATAAGAGGTAGATTACATTAGAATCAGCAAAGAAGTGTAGTATATATAGAGTAGCAAATTCGATCACATTTTAAATGAAGCTAAGCATTTTGTTGAGTTTAAAGGCTACAGCTGAGGTGCCCGTAACAGAATCTTTTATTACCTACATCTGTCCATAATATTAATTAGGAAACAATTTCCTATTAAAACTATGTGTTGGTGAGTCAAAATCCAATGATGGCAAAGCAAAGAGGACAAAGAGAACTCACTTCTACTAGTCAAGGATATGTAAAGTAGGTAGACCCTACCCACAAAATGCACTGACCTACTTCTAAGTCCTTATTGGCTTTTTTAAGAGCAGCAATATTGAATAAATGACTAGAGTAAAAAGAAACAAGCACCTACAGAGGTAGTGGAAAGAAGAGTGGCTACAATTAAAAATATTCTAAATTAGAAAAGACTGAAACTAAGAAAACTTTACAAAGTTGTACAAATAAGTGTTGAAGTTGTTAGTTCTTCTTTATGAACATTCTAACTTAAATAATAGGTAACCTATTACTTTAAATTTAGCAATATTGTTAGAAGTACTCACACTACTTCAAAATATCTAGTGGATATCTATAATACCTTATGCAGACCAACACTGCAAGCACATTGGGACAGTCTCATACTTTCTTAGTAGACCACCTAATTAAAAGATACTTTAGCAGGTTCTGTCTAGAGTTTCAATAGCCTCAGAATTCCATGTGTCTCTAGTTTAGCTCACCCTGCTTCACATAGATTTTTTTTTTTTTTTAATAAACTATACCTAAGGGAGATTCCCATAGGGAAGACAAGGCTGGAAGTGGGACATTGACATCTTCTTAATGGGGATCTTTAGTTTTCCCATGTAATCTAAATAGAAAGCAATTATTCTGGGCTGAGCATTTTATAAAATCAGCAGGGGGTACACCTCATAAATAAAGTCCCATTTGGGGTTCACTTTCATGTAGTTTACTTGGGCAGGACCACTAAATATCTGTCAGAGTGGATGGTCTATATGAAAAGGAATTTGGACCTGCCATACAGACACTACTAGAAATGAATATTGAAAGATAAGTTCATCCAGATTGTGTTAAAAGATGCTTAACTAATGTATATGGGATTAGCAGTACAAGTGTATTGTTAATTGTACTGAAACAACAAATGTATCAATTTTGGCATCTGGTGCCCCTTTGTTCCACATTCCTGCTCTACCAGTTCACTATCCTTAATGTTAACATTTATTTATGATTATAATGATTCCCACCTATATAATGTGATAACCAAAGAGTGTACTAATATACATATCCAGTCATCATGATATTTGTTAATATATTAGTTGACATGTTTTTGTATTGCTTATAAATAAACTACGACTTCCTCCTATTCGGGTGCGATTAACCAAGAGGAGTCTCAACTACCGAACTTGGTGTCAGTATGAGTTTCTTGTATCCTACTGCAGAGGTGACTATTTCTAAAGGTTACACAATAGTATCCAGGAAACTACCTGAACCCAAAATTTCTCTATTACCAGAATACAGAATTAATTATATATTAATTATTATATGTAAAAATCTCTAATTGTCAGATGCACAACCTGTCATGCTAGATCATTACCAGGCAAGAAGAAGGCAGCTGTATATTCTAGGGAGTGGGACAATGACTACCTTCTCTTGTCAGGTGTATTGTGATGAATTCTAGTAGGCAGTCAAAAAAATCTGAAGTCATTTAGAGTAACAGTAGAGACAAGTAGAGTATAGGTGATGCCTTTTATTGGCTAATGGAATATATGGTAAATGCAAGGATGACATGCCTGAAGAAGAGACCTAAGTAGTCTGGAAAACTTGCATTTACCATCTTTTCCGTTAGCCAATAAAATATATCACCTATATTCTACTCGTCTCTGCTTATATCTATGGCTAACGCTGTGCTACACTCTTCTTGTCTCTGCTTATATCTATGGCAAACACAGAGCTACACTCTACTTGCCTCAGCTTATATCTATGGCTAATGCTGTGCTGCACTCTACTTGTCTCTGCTTATATCTATAGCTAATGCAGCGCTACACTCTACTGCCTCTGCTTATATCTATGGATAACACGGTGCTACACTCTACTTGTCTCTATTTATATCTATGGATAACACGGTGCTACACTCTACTTGTCTCTGCTTATATCTATGGCTAACACAGTGCTACACTCTACTTGTCTCTGCTTATATCTATGGCTAACACAGTGCTACACTCTACTTGTCTCTACTTATATCTATGGATAACACGGCACTACACTCTACTTGTCTCTGCTTATATCTATAGCTAATGCGGCGCAACACTCTACTGCCTAGGAATAACAGTGGAACAGAAGGGAAAAATAATGTGTTTTGTATTACAGTCTACAGACCTGCATTTATTTTTTAGTATGTGGGTGGCTGCGTGCCAATATTTAAATATTTATTGTGAATATTTTGTAAATAGAATGAATCATACCTGTCAAATCAAAAGTCTGCCTTGTGATCTGACTGAAGTAGTAATTCTGTCAATTATTGTTTCAAGCATCCTCAGTTAACAACTCTAGGTTGTGAAGGGATGTTGGAAGTTCTACAGCTGGTGGAATTCTAGAGTTTAAACTGTTTCTGATGAAACAGAAATCCAGCAGTTATATCCACAACACTTTATGAATGTCAATTGTATGAATATTTGAGCTGTAGCAAAGGAAAAATACACTGTATTTAAACAATAATAGAGGCGAACTGTTCAATGATATCCCCCTCTTACTAATATCATTCACTGAAACCATGCCAACCTTAGATGACTATGATCAGGGCTGTATAACCAGCATTCAGCCATACTAATTAGGAGCCTGCAGTCCAGGGACTATGCAATGATCCAGTAATGGGATTTGAACTGTGGTCTCCCTGTCTCATAGGCAGTAGGGTTTACCACTCAGCCACAGAAAACTTTGTTTTTCCTGTCCTCTGTAGTTGTTAGGTTCTTCCACCTGTTTATGCAGTTTTCCCTTTCCTGCCTTACACAGGTGTTTCTAATTCTAAGGGATCTGATGACTCAGTCATATGGCATCTACTAGCAAGTTCTAGAAGATGGCTGGGTAAATATAGACTGCAGCTGCACTCTATCCTTTTCTGATTATAGGATCAGTATTGCTGTGCTCCTGGGTGCTCTTCTGGTTTCCTGGATTTTGACCTTGACTATTTGCTGCTAGCCCTGACCATCGATTTGTTTATCATCTGTGCCCATTTTCAGCCAGCACTGACCTCTTCTTTTTTTGACTACGCTAGTACCTGTACTTCAGAGTTCCCTCCTACTCCTCTGCTTCTCATTCACACTTCTCCAGGGGGTAATTGTTTCTGGTGCTGCAGCCTGGGAATTCCCTTGCAGCAAAGCCTAAATCCCCTTGTGGGGTTTAAGGGTAAAGACTGCAAATCCTTTAGACTCCAGCTAATCATCCCTACCAGTATTAAGCCTTGGAGCTACACATATGCTATTTCTGAGAAAGTTAGCACATGCATCAAAGAAGAGGAGGTAAGTAACAACCTTTGTATGTAGTATCCCAATATTGTAGTCACACTGAAAAACTGTAAAAAATATTGTAAATGCAGCAATAATTTAATTTCATCTAACTTAATTCTATGAATTTGTTGGAGTAAGATGGATTGCTGGTAGTTTTATGTTTATTTTTTACATTTCTAAAGTCTCTGTTTGACAAACACCTGTTGTGTTAACTACGGATTTGGGAATAAAAGTCCACTGTGAGTACTTATGAACCATATTCTAAATAATAGCATGCCATACCAATCAATGGTTTTAAGTAAGCACCAAAGTATTTTCATGCATCAGAAGGGGAATTGAGTGAAGAGAAAATTATATAGTTTTGCCACTGTACAATTCAGTGGCTTAATTCTGGGCACTGTTAGACAAAAAGTTGTCCTAGAGCTTAGAAGGCTTCAAAGAAGAGCAACAAAATAATAAGGGAAATGGATGACCTTGACCTTGTTTATGAGATGAAGCATAAAGAATTAAACCTATTGAGAAAATAAGATTAAATAATTTAAAAGGAGATTATATAAATATATAATAGGTATGAACTAATGATGTTCAGTTTTAGAACAACACAAGACATATCAACACCCCCAAAAGACTAAAATTTAAAAAAAATTTCATTTCCAACTGTGAAATGGTTTCTATATTATAAGGTCTGTAAAAGTGTGTTATATTGTGTTATAGTATTCCAAAGAAACTATTTCTACCAAAATATTTGAGGTGCTTCAAAAAATGTTTGCATAGTTGCTTAGAGGAACGTAACATTAAAACCTGAACCAGTATAAAAATTGAGTTACATCCACAAGGGACCAGGAAGGAATCCGTTAAAGAACCATAAAACTAAAATTTAACAAAGATGGAAAATTGCACAACTAAAAGAAGTTGTTACGGGCAAAGAGATAACAGTGGCATTGGGAACCTTTGTATTCCCAAAAATATTAAGTTATAAATTTTGACATTGGTTGGGAGCCAGGGATATGCAGTGCAGGAGATCTTTCATGATTTCATCAGTTCCTCAATTGCAACTCCTTGATTAAGATAGGGTAGTTGTTGGGATGTTGGAAAAAGTAGAGGGGTATAGTCTACAAAGTCAGAGATAACAGTATTTGGAGGTCATAGTGTGAAACTGCATGCAAAGTGTTTTGTTTATGAATATGGGTAGTCTGATCTTCTTCTTAAAATGAGATATTTAGATATATACTATAACCATACTATAACCACTCTATCTATGTAAGCTTCCTGCCATGATGTAATGTTTCTGGGAGTTGAAACTATGCTAGTGAGTATATTCCAATTACAAGAGGTAAACATTTTTTAGCAGACGGGTAGGGTGGGTTATTGACTAAAGTGAGAATTCGACTGTTGAATTCTCAAACATCGGATTCCCACAGCAAATCCACAACCTCCGACAATTTTTAAAGTTGTGATCGATACAATATTACAATACAAAGTTTCGACTGCAACAATATTTCCATAATAATGTTGGAACTGCGACAGTAACAACCTATTACAACCGTCTTTAGCTGGTGAATTCACACCTTTAAGTAACAATATGGACTTTAGTCAACAACCCCCTAGATGTTTTTTTTCTTTCTGCCATCAAATTTTATGGTGCTATTAAAAAAAATAAATAAGGGGAGGGGACAGAGGAGGAAGAAAAACACAGCAACACAACCGTTTTGGCAAGTAAAAAGTTGTAGGTGGTATTTGAAAGCAATAAAATAGACAATCTATTATTCATAAGTAAAAACTGAACAAGAAAAAAAGGTAACAGACTAATATGTGCAAAAATGTACTAAAAAATGTGAGTTAGTGCAGACAGTCATGACTAGAAGCAAGGCTTACAAGAGCTGAATCTATGCAGAATGTGATAAAAAAACTTGAGAATTATGCAAACATCAGTATATTGCAATCCGGAGTTTCAACCAAATAAATGACTGTTGAAGGAAAACAGATATTACATAAACATATATGCATATCTACTGAGGCACAACAAGATTATAAGAATAAGCAATTATTCAGTAAAGCAAATGCAGAGGAAGCGAAATATAATTATAAACTTAGTTCAGTTGGTTGATGGAATCATGAGATTGAAAAAGAAAGCTATACTAAATATTAGTGCACCATAGAGAAGTAGAAGGAAGATGTAGGTAATGTGACCTCAAATCAAGAGGTCCTCTTTGTAGAGGCTTAAACATGCATTATTCATATTCAAATACACATTTCAGTTTTGGAAATAATATGCAAAAACTACATTAACTTTAAAATGTATACAGTAGAAATTGAGAAGTTCAATTTGTAGAAGTTGAAAGTAGTAAGTTCCAGAAAGCCTTCTTAGCAGACTTCGCTCAAGGATCCTTCTTCTGTAAATAACTAGAAACTATTGAAACAAGTAATGAGTCTCAGAACAAACCAATAGTAATTGCCACACAACAACTTAAATTGTAGTGAAGTGTATGTGAATGGGAGCAGTTTTTGTGGTCGGGAGCTGTTTGAGTCAATGTTTACAGCAAAAAAAAGAAAAATAATAAGTTGATATCAATATGATAAGGAATCCATTTCTCATGTGAAAAGAGTCTCACTAAGTACTGAAGGGGACTGAAGGATTGTGATTTATTTTGAGCAGTTTTAGATGTCCTAATTGGGAAGTGATTGTTCTGACTAAAGATATAATAATATAGTAGAAGAATTTAAATTTTTAACATCAGTTCCACATAAAAAAAATATATAAATATTTGATTGCTGTTTGGGTACAATACATCTTAAATGTAACCAAACATCTTTAATAAAATGTAACAAGAAAAATAATAAGTAAGCAATGAAAATTCATAGATTTGTTTACTGTACTATAGATCTAAAGGAATTTAGGTTTTGAAAAGTCGCTGTATTTATGTGGTAAGGAACCTGGCAGAATCTGTTTGTGCCTGAGAAAACAGCTTAGGGAAGAGAAGGAAAGGCACGTCAAGTACTAGCAATTAAAAGGGGAAGCAGAAGCGGCAAATTGATGTTTTCTGGTGTATTGGCAATTACAGCTACCTCAAAAGGGAAAGTGTATCATGTAATTGGGACTGTAGAAGTAGAAAAATGTGTCTTTAAAGCATGGGCCATTTAGTAGTGTCACATTTTATTTTAACTCATATGGTGATAGAAAAAAATTATATTAATCTGCAATAACCTATAACGTCATTATATTAAAAAAATATAGAACATTATACTATGATTTCCAACTTTGAAATAGGTTAAAAAAAGTACAATAAATGCTTTTATATTTTTGTTATTTTTGCTGCTATTTTTTTAATCTTCAAACATGTTTAGTTAAAGATGTGAGGGGGTGGGGCCCCAAAGAGCACAAATAAATATAATCTTACATCAAAGAACAAACAAAAACAACTGCAAATATTTTGAAATTATGTACAGTGGTACCTTGAGATACGAGCTGCTTGGCTTACGAATTTCTTGAGATACGAGTTGCGATTCGGACTGTTTTCCTGTTTGAGATACGAGCTGAAACTTGCGATACGAACTGGGGCCGGAAAGGATTCATTTCATATGTATTGTTTTAAAAAGGGATAATTGGTTTGAGATACGAACTGTCTTGAGTTACAATCTCGGTCACAAAACGAATTAAATTCATATCTCAAGGTACCACTGTAATAAGAGATCAAGCAGGAAATAATAAAATGTTCATATTCGGGGCCATGGTTGTTGTAGACTGGAAGACAAGGGTCCAAGTGTTATTTCTAGATATGCCACCGGTTAGATCTAGGTAAATATATCATTTTTGTCATGTATTGAATTGTATTGCCTCATTGTTACATCCTTCTTTAATGTTTCAAAATTACAACATCACCTCAGTTGTATTTGTTCATTTATATAGCTCTACTATATTACGTAGTGCTTTGCAGAGGTTTGTCATTCACTTCAGTCCCTGCCCCGTGGAGCTTACAACCTAGTTTCCTTATTCAATCACAAACAGAGGTATGTTTTTGGATTGTGGGAGTAAGTTGGAGTGCCTGGAGGAGACCCATGCAGGTGCAGGGAGAATATACAAACTCCATACAGATGAAGTCCAGGGCTAACCACTGAGCCACCGCACTGCCATCTATTTGTGACTAATGACCTGGATGAACATGTCAGTTTTATTGTGTATAACTATGCCAATGTTATACTGTTTCATTTTTATTTTGAGTGAGTTCAATAACAGAGAACAGGGTTGTTTCTGTTTATTATATTTCTGAAGGGAGAAGGTGCAAAATTGGCTTGCTTAGTAAAGGATCCCCATGGGTCATGGCGTATGTCATGCATTAACATTTGTAATAAGACCCATTGTAGCTTCTTGTCAAAAAGAGTTTGATGGGGCACTACCAAAGACAATGAGGCAGATGCTTATAGAACCATGCTCTTTCCTATACAATTAGAAATCTTCTGGGAAGCACTTAAAATGTGATGTATGATACCAGTGTAGGAGTAACTTAAATGCATTCTCTCTGCATCTAGTAGCATTGTACTTAATAGCTTGTCACTGTGTATTTAGTGATTGTTTATAAAAATCAGTTTCCAATTTAGTCATGTAGGATTGCTGTGAAAGTATTTGATTTTGGGTAAATAGTATAGATTCTCAACACAATTTCCCTTGTTCAATGTTCTCCTTTCTAGGTAAGTTAAGCTAACCTATACAGAGGCATTCTTTCTGTGTCCTTGTTATAACTGGTGTAATGTGTATTATGTAGAGGATTCCCATAGTAAATCTGCTACAATTTCTCCATTGTAAAGTCACAACAATTTTTTAATGTTAAGATTGCGACAATTTTCCCATAATAAAGTCGCGACTGCGACAATATTCTCATTATAAAGACACGACTGCGACAGTAGCAGCCTATTGTGGCTGTCTTTATCTGGCGAATTCGCACCTATACGCAACAATTTGGACTTTAGTGAATAACCCCCTTAATGTGATGCATTCAGAAAATGTTAGGGCCTCCTCACTTTGTTCATATTTTATATGTTAAAGTCTTAGTCAAAAATACATAGCATGCATTTCTTTCTACAATAACCCAAACTGACAAATAAAAATCATAGGTCAAATTTGTGCAAATTTATTACAAATGAGAGACTGTTTACTCATTACTTTGTTGAGACACCTTTTGCATTGATGACGGTTTCCAATCTTATAGGATATAATGATGTTAATGGAGTATTAAGTGTATATATCTATTTAGGAAATAGGCTATAAAAGGCAAAATGTGTGAAAAGGGAAGAAGACCAAATACCACTCAGTGTACTGTATGCACCAATGTTCTTTAGGTGTGGGTTAAACTGTGTTGCTTTTGATTAACCTTAGACTAGTTCATCAAATCTCAGTTGAAGAGATAATGGGCCAAAGTTATATGAGGCTTTATAGCCTTTAAAGTGCACCTGTCACCTCAAAACTAATATTAATTTAGGTTCTACTAATAAAATAAAAGTTTTTGTAAATAACATTTATTTAAAAAATGTACCTTTATACAGAGTTTCTCTCTGTCATCTTCCCTGTCAGCCTGACTTTTCTTTCCTGATTGTCAGGTGGGTGGGGCTAAATAATGATTGATATTATAGCTCCTCCAATCAGATCCCTTCTAGATTGTTATTTAACGGATCTGATTGTATGTAGGTATGTATGTATAATTTTATTTATAAAGCACCACAAATTTACGCAGCGCTGTACAATTCAGCGATACAAGTACAATTCAACCAAGGGAAAAGTTCATAAAACAATACAAGTAAAATATTACAAGGATACATCAAATTAAGTTGCTAGGTTGTGATTGACACAAGAGGTTGGAGGTCCCTGCCCCAAGGATCTTACAATCTAAGTGGAGTAGCTATAATGTCAATCATTATTTAGCCCCGCTCACCCAACCCAGGAAAGAAAAGGCAGGCTGATAGGGAAGTTGACAGAGAGAAATGCTGTATAAAGGTACATTTTTTTAAATACATATAAATGTATTTCATTAGTACAACCTACATTAGGATTAGAGTTTTGAGTTGACAGGTGCACTTTAACTGACTCTGACTTTTATATACGTTGATGGGCAATATAAAGTATGGGATATTTGATTATCCAGCACTTGTTCGGTGCCATTGGGGACAGAGTATGGAAAATTTAATTATCTTGTTTCTTTTTTTATCTAAAGTTAGTAACAGTAAAGTGATATAGAATAGATTTTGGCCTTACATGTTACATTCAGTAGTAAATGAGTAAATGTAATACAAATTAGAAATAATTATTAAATTGAAATTGATATTAACCATATTTTTTTTTTTACTTTGGAATTAATTTAGAAAACTGCTAAATTATACTCTTAATTTGCTCCTGTAATTCACATTAATTAAATAATGGTGCACCTCATGAGTCATTTGGGCCCAAGTAATGAAAATTCTATCATTAAATTAAAAATAACCAGTCGAGCTTTGTCATTTTATTATTAAAAGAACATACTGCTTCAGGTTTTCTTTTTATTCTATTTTTTTTTTTCATCAAAATTAGAAAATCAAATTATACAAATTATGGAGAAATTGTTCTAAATTTCAACAAATGTACATTTTGTTACCAAATGATGCCATTTCCATGCACACAAGTAGCATATCATTAAAAATCTCTGGGAAAGCTGAGAAGATGACCTCCTAAATATAAATGTGTATCATATTAGTTGTCTTCAGAACGAGGTCAGAGGTTAAATGGACATAGCACTGGTTTCATCATTTGCTAATCTAAGGTATTTTCATTTACAATTCTCAAAGGTTTTTTTCTTTTAATGGAAAGATGTGAGTCTTGTATTGAATCTCGAATTACATTCAAATTATTTTTAGCCATATTTATCAGATTATGATTATGTACATTTTATTTTTTTATTTCTTTTTTTATGACTATTTATTTAAATTTTATCTAAGGCTCGTTACCATTATTTTTATTTCTGTTTTCACCATTGTAAGGCACTTGTCACAAGAAGCAGCCTTACAGGGTGTGTAACTAGAGGGAGTCTTATTCTTGTTTGTGCTGTTCTGGACTTGGCTGAACTATGTACATGCCTTGAGCATAGTTGGAATTGAAATCAGCCAATCAGTTTCGGTCTTTCAGAGAGTCTCAGTTTCAGCCAGTCTAAGCAAGGGTTCCTGTATTTTATGCTGCCAGTTTCAGTCTGACCTTGCCTGAGCAAGTAGTTACTCTTCTGGAGTCTTTCTTGTGGCCTTGAGCTGTAATATCTAAAGCTCTTGGCAAGCAATACTGGCAGACTCCAGATAAATTAACTTACAATGGTATATGAAATAAAGAGAATTCACAATGGCATTGGTGGAAAAGTT
>WMED01015869.1:0-13504 GCA_019650415.1 Pipa parva
CTTCAAGAACCTTTTGACCACAAGATTGAACACATGCGCCATGCAGGGCGCATGGTTCAGGCCTCCTTGGCGCAGCGGGGACACCATGTTCTTTCCATTGTCTGTGACCATCCATGGTTCCGAGCTGCAGTTTTCAGGGAGAAAGCCACACACTGATTTCCAGCTGCATGACGCAGAGCAGTTCCTCCCCTGTGTGACTTATCGCAGTGTCAAATGTATATTTAATCTGCTTAGCCAATCAGCATCTAGTTCTGCTTAGCCAATCAGCATCTAGTCTTGTTTTTGTATGATCAGCTATTTTCCAGATGAGCAAACTTTGTTATAAAATAATGTTAATCAATCATTAAAACCAGAAATGCTTTTAGAATGACAGACTTGTGTGTGTCGTTGTTTTAAGCTAATTTCTTAGTACAGGCCTGTACAAATTTCTATCTTTCACAGATTCAGATCCCGACAGACAAAGAGGTAGTCGTATTTCCACGACAAACTGAAAGTGGGTTTACAGGCAATAAAAAAGCAAAAGATTCCTATGAAATCGTTTTGGTGGCAAATAAGATAGTACAAAACAAGCCATGCCTGAAGCCTTTCTAAGCATAGCGTGCCTAAATTTATTACAACAAAAACTTCATGCCCCATATTTACAGCAAACATTTTTCACCAAGCTGATAATCTATTATCACCTATCATATTTGTGTGGACGTAGTAGCAGCAGAACGTGACTGGGTGGCATTTTTCATTTTTGTGGAGCTAGTAGCAGCAAAACTTGACTGGGTGGCATTTTGAATTTGTGTGGAGGTAGTAGCAGCAGAACTTGACTGGGTTGCAGTTTGAATTTTTGTGGAGGTAGTGGCAGCAGAACTTGACTGGGTGGCATTTTGCATTTGTGTGGAGGTAGTGGCAGCAGAACTTGACTGGGTGGCATTTTGTATTTGTGTGGAGGTAGTAGCAGCAGAACTTGACTGGGTGGCAGTTTGAATTTTGTGTGGAGGTAGTGGCAGCAGAACTTGACTGGGTGGAAGTTTGAATTTTTGTGGAGGTAGTGGCAGCAGAACTTGACTGGGTGGCATTTTATCACCTGGAATAAAAAAACTCATAATGATTTATGTATATATTTTATGTTATGTACCTATATTATTTAAAGGGGAACTATAGTCAAAATACATCTTTACATATGCAATACTATACCTTAGTGAGAAGTGTTTCTCACTAGTAGATGTTTCATCTGATTCAGAATGATTGAGTAGACAGCACTGATAAACTCCTGCACCAAGAAATGTGTGGGATATGTGCTGGCCAGTTTTCCATGAAAAGGAACCCTACTTACTACTTAGCACATGAGCACAAGTTATCTTTCCCTCTGTAATCTCCTGTAAACAAGCTTAATTTATTAAGTCAAAAGGTCAGCACACTGCTTAACCAATAGCAGTCAGGCAGCTTTTTCTTCTCGTGTTGTCTGACTTGCAGAACAGAAAGGGGTGGGGGAGTGGGGGTAGGAAAATGTCAGCTCTCAGGAAAACTAATAAAAGAAAGCAAGCTGCAAGTATTATTTCTTCCTTAAACTTTTTTAACATTTGTGTCAGCAATTGGCTTAGTATAAAGGAGTTTTATATATATGTCTGCAGTTATATCAGAACTATAGTGCCCCTTTAATACTTGGTCATTTATGCTTAAAATTTGTATTTATTTATAGACTTGTGTTTCAACACATTGTTACAGTGCTTACTACCCATCTATCTGTGTATGTATGTCTTCCTCCCATTTAGATTGTAAGCTCTACAGGGCAGGAATCTCCAACCTCTTGTGTCAATCTCAAAATAGCACTTAAAGTGGTGTATTCTTGTGATCTCATACTGTATTGTTTATGCACTTTCCCCATTTCTGTATTATATTTGTATTGCCGAATTGTACAGCGCTGCGTGTGTTTGTAGCACTTTATAAATAAAATTATACATACATACATACATACAAATAACGTATGGTATCATCACACATCTCTTAGGTTAACCCTTTCAAGTAATTTTTTTTTCTGTAAACATAATTGGGCTGTAGAAGGATATATATATATACTGTATATTTAGCTTGTAAAGACTTCCACAAAAAATGTATACTAAGCATCTGTCTCCACAATAAACGGAGAAAGTATATTAACATTGTCAGTCTAAAACTGTACAATTTAAGTCATAACACTTTTTTTTAATTCAGTAGATCTTATTTTATTTTGTCTGAAGAACATATTTATATTGCTATAAAAACAAGTTTAAAAAGCTTAAACAGGCTAGTCTTTTCCTAGAAAGTATTACTTATGAACTGACACTTTCTCTGAAATGTGCATTACATATCCTAAATTCAATTCTGTAGTATTTTTGCAGTTCATCAAATTTTTATTTAAATTTCAATTGATATAAACATGAGCTGAAATCGTTTTAAGGGATTAGTCTTTTATTAAATAATACAGTTTTACTTACATAATATATAATATAGAATGGCATTATACTGTATATAATAGATACGTCAGTCAGTAACTCAAGGATAATCAAAGTGTTATTCTTGTTATTCTTACTTTTTTTTACAGGTAGAATTTCATGGACCTGTCTTTTTTTCAACCATACTAACTATGTAACTAGGAAAAGGTTTGATATCGGCAAAGGTATAAGCAGGCTTCCCAATACTGGCAAATCTTAAAGGAACGCTCCAGCCAAAATTTAAAAAAACACATTCGCTAATTTATGCTAATTACTAACTTTTAATAAATCCTTTTTTTTTTTTAATTTTGGTCAAAAATTTCACTTTCTTACCTGTAAAGAAGTGCTGTCCATCACTTCCTTGTTGTAGACTCCATCTTCTCTTTTTGCCGGCGACTCTAAGGCGTCCCAAGTCTGCATATCCCCTTTGAGAAGCGCATCCCTCTCCAGCCTTGCTGATTGTGAAGTCCCGCACCGGCATTCCATAATAATCACATGGGAGAGCATGCACATCATCAACGCGTCCTCCCTTAATGACGTGCACGCTCTCCCATGTGACATAGGAAATGCCGGTGTGGGGCTTCACAGTCAAGAGTGTTCCTTTAATGATTTTCACTGCCAGCAATTAGGTGTATACTAAAAATTATATACCCATGACAATGCACAGGAACAATATTCTATTCACAGCAATATTCTGGTAAGAAAGCCTCTCACTCGTCTGGCAGTAGTTGCTGCCTCCTCCTTCTTTTTTTGGGGGCACTAGCGGTTTTTACAGCTTGGTGGTGCCCCCAGCAGTACTTGAGCTGGAAGCCTGCTGCATTCCAGGTATCAGTTCTAGCACTTCTCTATTTGATTCCTTGGTCTTTGAGTCTATTTTCTGTGTGTGCTGTCCATTAGCCTGGTGCTGAATCTGTGGCTGCAGACCTGTAGATTGTTTTGCACATGTGATTTGTTTTCTGTTACCCTGGCCTATAAATATGATGTAATTTCTTTCAGTTCTTGTCCAAGCAGATCTTCTCTATTGTTAATTTCTGTTGTACTTTCTGTGTTTTGAACTTGGCCTGTATCCTGACTACACTATTGGGGTTTCTGTCCTGTATGTGGTGCTTCCACCTTGAGTCCAGACACAACTAGAATCCTGTGAATACCTGTGAAAATACTTATATATGTGACAATACTTATACCTAACTCTTGCTTTTGCATGTTCTTAATTAGACTCTACATCAAAATACATTGTCATACAGATACAATGCAAATCTTTACTTCTCATAATGATGCAGTTACAGCAACTTTTAACACTATATATAAATTCAGTCACTGCCACTAGCAAATGTCCAAGCTGACTTTCATGTGTTGAAATTGGAAACAACCAAAAAGGTCCAGCGCCCAGTGTACAATAAATATTGTTAAAAAACTAATAAATGACAATAAAATATCCAAATATTAAAAAGTCCAAGAGTCCAGGTAAATAAAACAGTCTTGATGAACCTGATTTAAATGAGTGACAATAGTCCTCCTGCAAGCAATCCTCCAAAGACAGTCTGCCCCAGCTGTCCGAAATGGTTCAAAGAAGATGTGATTCGTAGGAAACGAATGTGAGGTTGCGCTGGAGTAGAAGTAGAAAACACAGGGGAGGAAATACCTCGCGTAATATTGTTTATAACAATTAAACTGTGTCTGGTGCAGTACACACAGTGATATGATCAGTGAAAAATAATCAATAAACACTGTGCTATAAAGTGCTGTGGATTGATACACAGATTATTAGACAGACACTGATGTGCAATTATATATATCAATGGCTGTGTAGAATGCAGCAGGGGAGATTTTGGGGGTAAACCTATCCCCCCTCCGTGGAAACACTCACCAGAAGATTCTGGATATGAGGCACATAAATCACACAAGAGTATATGTGGGGATGAGGTCGACTTCTTGTTATTGTATCTTTCAGCGGTGCTGCTACATACGTTTAACACGAGTGGTGACATTGTGCTGAATCAGCGGATTCCCATATCTAATCCGTGGCAATTTCCCCATTGTAAAGTTACAACAATTTATTAATGTTAAGATTGTGACAATTTTCCCATAATAAAGTCGCTACGGCAACAATGTTATCATTATAAAGAAGTGACTGCGACAGTAGCAGCCTATTGTGACTGTCTTTATTTGACGAATTCGCACCTATACGCAACAATTCGGACTTTAGTGAATAACCCCCTCAGTGTGAATGCTCCCTTGCAATTCACGGCTCCTCGTATCTGGCGCATATATACTCCAGAAAAAATGTGAAGGAAAGCATTATGGCGTGTTTGCGCCTTATGCTAGTGTGGCCAGCAACAGGTAAGTCCCATAGGTTTACACAGCGTAGCTATTATTTTTTTTAATATATTAGCATAAAAACACAAGTGTGAACCTAGTCTTAGTTGTCTCATCATGCCTTGTCTGAATGCCCAATCCAGAACTCCAATGGTGTCACTGAACATCAAGATAATTCAGGTTTCATTGTTGTACAGTCCAGAGTCCAACTATTATAAAGAAACTTAATAGTTCTAAATTTAAGAGTGACGTGTTTAGAGAAGACATAACATGAACATATGATAAAGGACCATATGCCATCTGAAAGCTTATGAAATGTATCTTTAAAACATCTCCCTGAAATATTTATTGCAAAGCAAAAAAAAAAAAAAGGCTTAAAGGATTTTTGTAAAGAAAAAAAAAAAAAACTGTAAGAAATTAAAGATAGAGGGCAGATGCACTAATTACACTTAATGCTCAACAAAATGCCATTTTAATGACATAATAAAATATTCACACTTCTGTTAAATTTTATTGCGTTCCTAACAACCCTGTGCAAAGCTCTGGTTATGCTAAAATTCTAGGTGATGCGTAAGTAAAACTAATAGCACAATAATATTGTGTAATTCAGTTTTAAACTACACTAACCATTGAAATTTACTAATGTTGAAAACAATTTTTTCAACTTTTTCGCCTGTTTTTCGGCATTTTTTCACCCAAAACATGCAAAAAACAGGAGAAAAGGTTGAAAAGTATGTTTTCAATTTTGACTTTTTCACCCTCTTTTGCCTGATGCAGTGTTTCAGCCAAACCCTGCACATGATTGGATTTAAATTTACTGCAAGTTCAGTAATTCCCTGATTATAGGACTCCCTCTTGTGTTCCAGGCTGTAATCGGACTGTCATTTAACTATGCTTTCTGCCTGTCCTTATCCTGTCTGGTTTACCAACCACAATTGATATTTAAAATATAGTTAGACCAGGCTCTAAAAAAGCATCTTTTTCACCATCTTCCGTACAGGTCTGCAGTAAATTCCTCTAACCCACACAGTCATACAGTCCAAAATCCAGAAGAACAGAGAATCTGCCCTGGAGATAGAGAATCTAAAATAGTGTAGTAGCTTTAAAACCTTTTAATTGTAGGAACAGTAATAAAATGCACTCACAAAATGCTTTCTTGTGCTATGCCTTTGATTGTGTTTGTATAAAGTTCTCGAAAGAACTGCAGTGTGGGTGAGGTCCCTCCTGTGATACTTATAGTACCATCTACTGCTGCACAGAACTTCAAACAGAGACAATCTTTTAAAGGCGTAGCACAAGAGAGCATTTTGTGAGTGCATTTTATTACTATTCCTACAATTATGTTTAAAGGTACTACACTATTTTAGATTCTCTATCTCCAGGGCAGAGCAGATCCTCTGCTCTTTTGGATTTTGGACTGCACACTTGATATTTTCCTGCTTTGACTCCTGCCTCATTTACCAGCCACACTTGATATCTGTCTGCCCTGACTCCTACCTGGTTTTTGGACCATGACTGCATCTCATTCTCCAGAGTTCCCTCCTGTTCCTCTGATCCTGGCCCTACGCTCCACCTGGGACCAGCGATCTGGGGATCCTCTTGCAGCAAAGGCCATACCCTCTTTTGGGGGTTAAGACTGAGGATCCTTTAGATTCTGCACCCAGAGTTTACCCAGCGCCAAACCTCCTGAGGAGTTGTGCAAGCAGCCAACTTAACACTGCGTCCCCTAATGCCATTTACCGTATATACCAATGATACCATTGATACACAATATTAAGCTCAGTCTAGTCATTCGCAAGAAGACATTGTGAGCATTCACGGCCAAAGAAATGTCATATTTAGCATGCTGGGTAAAGCTTACTGGGCTGTGTGCCATTACTAGATCTTGATGTTTGATGCTTTTATCTTTTTTAAAACTGCTGTGTGTGCTTGATATTACCAACTTTAAAAAGGCAATTAAAGAATGATTAAGTACACAGAATTTCTTAAAAGTAAAATAAATACCAAATTACACAGAGACAAATAGCTTAGATATGCATGAATGTGTGCTTGGTGTTCCCTGTCTTCATTCTCATTGAAATTCTGTCAAAATGATGAATTCATGTTGTGCCATTTTCGTTTCTGGCTTCAGTGCTTGTCACAAGAATGAATTATCAGAATTTATGTCCAGCAACTTCAATGAAATACAGTTGTGTGCTGTTCTTCTTTGATCATTCTGTACTTGAATGCTTTAGACTGATCTACCCTTTCCCACATGTAAGTGAGAATGTGAATAAAGAACCAATGGTGAAACATCCAACCAAGTTCAATAAAAAATATAGAAGAGGTCAGCATAGCAGAGAACTATGCTTCAGAGGATTATAGAACTTCACAGATTGAATGAAACCTTGTCATTTTCAAATGTCTTTTATTTGGGGCATGGTTGAAGTAAACAAAAAAAAAAAAAGCAATTTTAAAGCACCAAAAGATATGCTGTCAATTCTGTTATGCTTTTGAACAAGTTATTAAGAGACTCCAAAATATATCTTGGGATTTGTAAAAAAAAAATTTCTTAATGGAAATTTTTGGGGGGGAATTACACAATAATTAAAAAAATAAAATACTGTTGAATTAAATATAGTAAAATTAATATTCCTTACAAACTGTAACATAAATGTGTATAGTGTGCCTTATTACGTTAGAATTCACAGTAGCACTGAAATTTGAATGAAACTTGTAATTTATAAAATTATAAAAGGCTAGTTCTGGCATCAGTAATGATTGAATTTGTAGTCATGCGTGTTCTGAAATGCTATTACTGCTATTCTGTCTACAACTCATTCTATCTTGTGAGTAAATAACTTACATTGCATCATGGAAATTAAACCCATTTAATTTTTTGAACATCTTAACACTGCAGCATATACAGTAAAACAAATGAACAAATAAGAACTATGCTATGCTGCTATAGCTCTCCTTGAAGGCACCTACACAAACCCATGTCTGTATACTGTAGTTTCAAATATTTAATTTGAGGAAACATTGACTTCTTTAAAGATAAAAGCACAATACTTTATATGTAGGTATGGTATAAAATAAATACAAACTAGTATATGACACGTGTAAAATGTCAGTAAATTGTAAATGTGTTCAATAATAATGACATGCAAGATTTGGAATTGCTATAAGTAATCAGGGAATGCAGAAATTTTTGGTAGAAACTGTTCTATTACTTTTCTGGATTATAAAGGGCCTTGATTTTGTTGTGGAGTATACAGAGATAATATGTGATCTCTTTTACTGTACTTAGTTCCCATAACTAATCTAGACAATTTCTCTGTGCTTTGTCATATTGACATGGACAGCACATATGTTTGGGAGAGACCATGATGATGAAGTCTGGGCATGCTATGTCTGTTTTCTGTACTCATCTATACCATAGTGATATAATTAATTATTTAAAGCTTAATATGTCACAACTTGTACACACTGACCTTTTAGCTTGGTTTTCCTTCAGTTAGCTGGATTTACTCTATATAACTTTAATTTAATCAATGAACTATTTATTGATCACTTGCACCTGTTTGTTATATGCGTTTAATTATCCACTGTGCTTTATACTTGCTAAGTAATCATATTTTTATCCTTTATATGATTTGTTGCTTAATGTGTTACTTTATGTAACATGAATGTATCTTTGAATATTAATGTAAATCTATAATTTGCTGTTTTTACTGGCACATTAATTCAGATGGCCTACATTAATTATTTAGGGGTAATGGCACACAGGGTGTTTTTGACAGTAGAAATGGCATTTGTCACCGCTTCGTTTATTTTGGATTTAGACATGGGCAGTCACCTCCACTGTCAAAAATTCCTGTGTGCCATTGCCCTAAGACAGCATTTACATATATTAAAAAAATCTAAGGTAGCTTACTTTTTAGCACTGAAATGTAAATAATTTTTATTAAAAAAAAAAAAGCTGAGATTTGGGCAAGACTATCTCTTTGGTGATAGAATATTAGATTTTAAATACAAGCAATAAATCTATATCAAATAATCTTATAGAGATGGAATTCCAAATAGTAACAAATGTAGGACATGCTGTATGAAGAGTATGTCCAAAACTGAAAAAAAAATCAATCTGCGCATGCGCTTCAGTGGCCATTTTGCTGAAATGAAGAAGGGGGCAGGTAGTTTGTGACCATCCATGTCACATACACAGGGAGAAAGAGAGCTGCATTATGGAGTTTTTCATCTTACGATCCTGGGCATAGGATTGTGAGATGGAAGCTGATTGTGCCGTAGTACTGTCAGTGTGCTGCTGCTGGACACAGTCAGTTACATAGCAGCTAATACTATAGTTCTCCATTAATCCCAGTACATATAACATTTATTTAGCAGGGGATTCTCCCTGTATCTCTCTGTCTTGAATTAGTGCTACTAAATATTACATACACACATGTACCAGATCAATATAATCCACCTGGGAATCACATATGCCAGCATCTCTGTCTCTCAGGTTGCCTGTGGCTGTATCTGTATAACATAATATGACAACAGTCTTGGGTCTCTTATAAACAGAACGTACTACCATTTTACTCTATCTACCTTCATAATAAGCACAAACTATCTACAGAATATCACTAACTTTCAACACTGGGGGAGATAAGGGGCAATCTATTTAAATGGGGCAGTAGCGTCACACAAAAGAAACATCTGGGATGCATGGAGGCATTTCCAATACCTGCTAGTGCTATATTACCCAGGAAATAAGGCATATAACAGGAACTATATGAAACCTAGTCTTCTATCTCCTGACCTTATTTCCCATGTATTCTGGCCTTTTATATGTGACTTATCATTGCTATATTTTGTAATAGTAATAGGACGCTGCATCTAATAAACTAGTTCTGTCCATATTCTCCCTGAAAAAGTGACACCTATATGTTAGACCTTCAAGTTTATTGTATACATGCATTATGTATGATGATGATGCCATGCACTAAATCATTCTCTTTCTTTTTTTTTTGGGGGGGGGTAGGTTTCGGTTTGAAAAACTATGATATTTACTCTCAAGATATGAGGCCTTACATTACAATAATAACCATTTCTTTTTTGAATCTGGAATATGCTATATATACAGTATATAATATATGTTTTCTTTCAGATCATAGATTTCTTCCTTTCTTTCACCTACAATTTATGTATATCGCACTGAAACTGTATGTTTATGTTCCTTAAATCTTGATTTTGTAGACATTAAACTTTTTGTATTGACATTCTAAAAGAAAGATCACTAGGGATTGTGTGTGGTTTAAACATAACTAAGATGAAGTGCTGAGTAATTAAAAAAAAAATCTTGTTTAAGGAGTGACCCACCACTTTTACAGTTTGAAACTCTAAAAAATAATTGAGACCACATGCAGAATCTAATCAGTTAGGATACCACCATAAACAAAAATATAATATTTAATAAAGTAGAGGTGGAATAAAGTAAATAACTCAATTTTTAAGACATCAAAGATACCTTATATTTTAGTAACACCCCTGGAGGCAAATCAAACAAACTGTGCAGTATGAGGGATAAGGTTTAGACTAAAAGCTTAAAAGCTTATATATTGTACTTGCATATAATGAACTGGATTAAACTGAACTGGATTAAATGCCACAAAAACATGTTTTCCATATACCAAGGGTCGGCAAACTTAGATGAGGAAGGAGCCATTTCACTCTCTCCTCCAGCAGTGACAAATTTATTTCGAGCTGCAAAGGGGGAGGAGCGCACTCTCCCAATCACATGACCTGCCAACGGCAAATCAGAAGAGATGTCGGAGGTCATGGGCGGAGCTTTGGAGATGCGCTCCGAACTACAACAAGGCAGCTAAAGAGCCACACTTTGCCAACTCCTGCCCTATACCAACCTCTAATATCTCTGACTGTGGTGAACTGCACATCATACATAAACCGTGTTTACAGATGCCAGTAAGTGAATAGAATAAACATTAACTCTGCCCATCTGTTAGATTAAAGTTGCTGCGTCATTAAATATATAGCATTATTAAAATGTTTTATGGCAGAAATTCTAACTATGGCACTTTTTTAACAGAGCGCCTTTCACAAACATTACATTTTCTATACAGTGCTGCAGAAGGTTTATATTGGATTAAATAGAATATAAAGTGAGACGGTAAGAAAATTATTTATTAGAAAATAGAACCACTATTGCACCATATGTAAAATTAATGTAACAAAAATAGAAAGGTTTTGTTAAAGAAAGTATATTTTGTGATGAAAATTGTGACACCCATATACCATACTAATGTAGATAAACAGAATAGAAAACACAGTCCACAGTACTTAGTAACACATCCCTCACAATGTGGCTAGATTATTACAATTTCTGCCGATGTGCCTATTACTCTTCCATTTTCCTAGAGAATTGGATTTTTTTTCACAGTCAGTGGTGAATAGCAAAGGTCAGTTTCCTTCGTTTTGGATGAGCACTTTTTTGGAGAAACTCTCTCTATTTTCAGCCTTTATACTATTACAGTATGTTATTTAGTGGAATAGTTTAAGCATTGTTTTTATTTACTAGCATACAATATATGATTTCTAAGGTCTTAAGGTGAAATACTTGGATCACTAGAAATATATGGCCATCATTACTGTTCTGTAATGCTTGTTAGCATGAAATACACAGGGCATTCTGGTTCTAGACCAAGCAAGGACACCTAAGTGCAAAGTAACTAAATTGTCACATTTTGAGCTTATCGCCTTTTATCAAGGTATTATGTCCAGGTATTCATGAGCTTGAAGTTGATTACATTTTTATGACTATTTCCATCACTTCCTTGGTCTTAAGCAGACCCATCTATATTTTTCTCTATATCCTTGCATATTACAAATCTACTTAAGCAGCTTTTTGCAAGAAATCCCTGTTTTGAGATTTAGATATCCCAACCTTCAAGCTTAGGAATTAATGGTGTCATGTGATATACTTTAGAAGTTATGTATATACTGTTGCTGGGTAATTGTAAAGCATTAATAAAAAAATGAAATGTAATTTTTTTTTTATTCTTCTGAATTTATAGATCTACCTTTGAAAACTTATCTTTCAGCTTTGCTGAAAAAAGAGATGCAAATGAAAATTAGGGAAAAAACACATAGAAACACAAAGGGCAGCACAAATGGCTGAAATGTCAGTTGGACAGGGATAAGTAGCAGCCTCATGTGAAACAGATCATAGGTAACCAGCAGCAGTAGCTAAGGCAGAGATCTTAGACTTGGTAGTGGACTCATAAAAGACCTAGCAGCATAGTCAGACCTGAGTTTGATCAACAAGACACCTTAAAGCTCACTTTAGACTATGAGGGTCATTCATTAAAGTGTTTATTCACCTAGCATAGTGACTTTGTGTTGGTTCACGTCACTACAATCAAGAAGATGCGAATTCACTTCTCCTTATTCATGAAGCAGCGGACAGCATCACACGCGGTCACATGCCTAGTGCGGCATAGTCAGTCACACAATACTAGGATGAGAAGTCATGTGGAGTGAGGCAAATTCCTCCAGTGAAAGGCAGTGACGTCAGTTTCATCAGATCCCACTAATTGTATGTAAGTGAAAAATACTTATTTTTATATGTCACCTTGTACCTAGTTCATGTTTAGTAGTAGACTAATTTAATCAGTTGCCATTGCTACTTTGGAATGAATAGTCACCTTATGCAACACTGGAACCCTGCCATCAATTCGCCACTCTGATCTGGCAAAGGCAAACAGGTGAATTCGAAGCAGTACGCCCTACAGAATACGCTCCTTTCAACAGACTCTGCCGCATGCTGAATATCTGAATTACCTCACACACGCACATAAATTGATACAAAGAGCTCTGTAAGTCTGCGACTGGAATAAGCATCAGAATTGGTCGCTAATTCATCACATCACAGAGTTTGATGAATAAGCCAGTTTGGAGAAGTAGCGAATGGACACAAATATGGGCATTTAAGCAACACTTCGGACTTTAGTAAATATCATATGTGTTGCCACATATTAAATGATATGACTGCATGCATTCAGTTCCAGAGGTAGAGTCAACCCCTGCTGATGAGCCACAACAGACTCTTCCAATGCATAAAACTACTACATCTGCCCAAACACCTTATATTAAACTAGAAGGTGGTTCCATATAAAATCAGCCCTCGATACAATTTACACTCAAACCAATAAGCTCTTACAGAGCAGTCACTTCCTTTAAAAAAAAGGATTTGATGCTGGCTGCTACAGTTATAATATCCTCAGTAACCACAATAGCCGTTCAGCTTTCTTTCAGATTATTTGCACAAAGGACAAGAGCTATTAACCAAAGAAGAACATTCTCATTGAAGAGCATGAGCTATTAACCAAAGGGCTCTCAAAGTTTAACAACTTACCTGAAGGTTATACTGTATATCATGGCAATCTTAATTTACAGATACAATCAAAGACCTAGGTCTGTCTGCAGGTTAAGAAACTGTAATGAGCAGGTGCGGATGCAACCTGCGTGGAGAAGGCGGGGAAAAGACCAGGAAGCGAGGGTGCGTCTGACGTCAAGCCCGTCGCCGTCGCATGCCACCAATGACTGTTCCAGTCACCAGGAACAACAGCCCGCCTGACGTCAACCCGTCGCACCACACAGAACCCCACCGAGGCTGCGACACGCGCCAACGCCGGAACGCCCGAAGAGCAATGAACCCCCGGTGGAGA
>WMED01015870.1:0-13503 GCA_019650415.1 Pipa parva
TTTTTTCCAGACACTGCTCCAGAATTAGCTTTTTTTTTTTCAGATGTAAAGATTGTGTGACATACAAAATGCTATTCCATTTTACCAAAACATTAAATAAAAAACAAAAAGATGTGCAAATGTGTATTCCAACTTTGAGATAATTTAATGTTTAAGTAGGTTTTAATGTATTTTCCTCAATCTGCCAGATTGTCTACTCCAGTTTTTTTTTTTCTCCTTTTCACTCTCTTTTTCTTCTTTATTCACTAACAGATGGTTTAAACTGTTAAGGCGACAGCTTGGCTAAGCTGTTCAAGCCTCCGTAATTGTCTAGGCAAGTAAATGATAGCACCTTGATGGTGTGTAAAGAATAGCATGACTCTCATACAAGGCCTCTGCATGTTGACCCTTAGCATGATTGTGCCACAAAATCCTATGCAATTAACATCCAGATTTAACACGTTATGGTATTTTATGCTTGCAATTACATGCGTCTTTTGCACAACTACAGTGTTTACTGAATACTTTCTTCATTTTGTGTTTTATGCTCACCTATTGTATTTGTATTGGCATTGTTTAATGTATAGCGTTGTCCTAGAAACAAGGTGAGTTTTTTTTTGTTTTGTTTTTTAATTTGAGGTGATGCTGAATATAACTTACTGAGAGGTCTTTGAAGACCCATTTGTTGCCCTGATGTACTTTGGGCTAAAAGAAAGCTTTGAGTTATTATATCTGCTTGCTGTACAGATTTGAGTTGTCCAATGGCTTTTATCCAGAATGATGAATTCAAGACATTGCAAACTTATTTTCAGGAAGCCCTGCATTGTGTAATACGTTTTTAAGGGGGATGGTCCAGGTGACAAGACCATAACAGTTTCTTTTGCATTTACATATTGTTAAAAAAAAAAAAAAAAAACTGCCTCCAGTAGACATATTCAGTATCATCCTTAATGGCTATTTTTAGTTTGTTTTCAGGGGTTGGTGATAACTATTAATTATGTAATATAAAATGCATAAACATACTAAAATTTAAAGAAATGGTTCTTTGTGCACAACATATTTGAAAAAAAAAAGTCTTAGTGTTTTGTTTTTGTTTTCTTCGTTTTGGTTAGGTGGGATTATCCCAGGATGCACAAGACCAAATGAGAAAAATGTTGTGCCAGAAAGAGTCCAACTACATACGCCTAAAAAGAGCAAAGATGGAGAAATCAATGTTTGTCAAAATAAAGACCCTTGGTATAGGAGCCTTTGGAGAGGTCTGCCTTGCCAAAAAGACTGACACCAATGCCCTATATGCCATGAAGACTCTGAGGAAAAAGGATGTTCTTCTGCGCAATCAAGTGGCTCATGTCAAAGCCGAACGGGACATCCTTGCAGAAGCCGACAATGAGTGGGTGGTACGACTCTACTATTCATTCCAAGATAAAGACAATCTTTATTTTGTCATGGATTATATTCCTGGAGGGGACATGATGAGTCTGCTAATCCGAATGGGAGTCTTTCCGGAGGACTTAGCCCGTTTCTACATAGCTGAGTTGACCTGTGCTGTTGAGAGCGTTCATAAAATGGGCTTTATACACCGTGACATCAAACCTGACAATATCCTCATTGACCGTGATGGGCACATCAAACTTACAGATTTTGGACTCTGCACTGGTTTTCGTTGGACACATGACTCAAAATACTATCAAAGCGGTAAGCACGAATAGATATATCTTACCAAAATTTTAAAAAATAGCTGATTACTTATGTTGCTTTAAAGAGACGGTGTATACCTATCTATAAAACGGATTCAATAAAAATGGCTTGTTCTAAAAGTTTCCTCCCATTGAGTCACTTCAAAGGCTTTATATATTTTTTTTTAACCTTCCTTTCTCATTCCCCAAACTTGGGTTGGACTCTCTATTTGGGTAAGAGAGCTTCAAGCAAAGCAGAAATTAAGAAATTCAGTATGCCAAATATAATCCCTGTCACTCTTAAAAATAGCTTTAATAAATAAAAGATATATTTTCATTTTAACCCTAAATTCAAAAATACTTAACTAAAAATTTTTTAAAAAGTGTGAATATATAATATATTCTCACAAAATTTTATTGTGAAAACAGCACACCAAATTCCCAGTTTACAATAGTGATTATTATTTACATTACCTATATATTTTCATTACAAGTGACATAATTAGGATACACCCATCTACATCAAGGTTTTAAAGCAACAGTTTTTAGTATACTCATACATTAAACTTGTAAACATTAAAGTGAAAAAAAAAAAACTATATAACCTTTAGAGTGAGTTTTATTAAACTCGAAAAGGACGATTTCAGTCTTTTTCGAGTTTATCCCATCTAATTCTCAGCTGTTTGGTAAAAATCAATTGATATTTTTCAATCGATTTTTACTGACTGAAACTTTTCGATCAAGTTTTTCTATCAGACTTTAAGATGTAACGGTAGCCATACTTTACATTAGTAATATTGCTACCTTTCCATTGAAAAAATCTGATCAAAAAGCTTTGATTGAAAAGTTTCAATCAGTAAAAAAAACAGCCAAGATCTACGTGGGATAAACTTCAAAAGGCCGAAATCAGCCTTTTCGAGTTTAATAAATTTCGCCCTCAGGGTGTTGCAACCCTCATTTAACTCACCTCAAAGTGTTATGTTATATGCCTAGCACCGAGTAATTTCCTTAAAGACTTAGTGAAACTTATTAAACTTGGAAAAGCTCGTTTTCGCTTTTCTGAGTTTAATCCTGCAAACACCCAGAAGTTTCTTGCGGTAAGTATTGTGAGATTTGGTTTGATCGATATTTGCTGAGAGAAACTTTTTCCATCGAGTATTTCCATGGAAAGGGTAGCAGTACTTTACATTAGTGTAGTATGGCTACCTCTCCATGGAAATATTCAATAGAAAAAGTTTCTCTCAGTAAATATCGATCAAACCAAATCTCGCAATACTTACCACTAGAAACTTCTGGGTGTTCGCCCAAGTAAACTCAGAAAAGCCTAAAACGGATTTTGAGTGAACAGATCCACACAGTCGCATCACCCCTTAATTGTCATTTCTCAAAGCTGAATAGGTTTTATTCTTCCTAACTCACAAGAAACTTCCGGGTGTTTGCAGGATTAAACTCTGAAAAGCCGAAACAGGTTTTTCCAAGTTTAATAAATTTCGCCCCTAGAATCACTTTAAAGTCACATTTAAAAAAAATGAAATAAAAGTCTATTATTGTAATGAATAGAAATTTAAAGCATAACATGCAGCATACATATCACATAGTACTAGTAAAATCAGCAGTTGGTGTAACAAAACCCCTTTCTTGCTACATTTATGGGTCTTCCTGAGCACCCCTGACTTTATACAAGCCACGTTGTTTGGATTGAGCAGCCTTCTCTTTTTTCTTCGGTTGGACTGCATAAAATATATACCCAAATATAATTGAAACGGGGACAGTTTACAAACGGTTTCCTACAGCAGTGATTTTCAACCTTTTTTTGAGCCACGGCACATTTTTTACATTTACAAAATCCTGGGGCACCCCACCAACCAAAATGACACTCTGTGAACCTGCAAAGGATTTGGCAGCTCTGTGGGGCAATCTGGGGCTGGGGGAGCAATCAGGACTTAAGGGCGAAAATCAGGTGGACAGCAGGAGCTTGGAGGGGCTGAGGAGGGAAATCAGGAGTGAGCGGCAAATCAGTGGCAGGGTGACACATCTGGGGCAGGGGAGAGCAAGTCAGGGGCTGGGGGTATATTTTCACTGTGGGGGCAATAGGGTGGCTCAGGGGGCATCAGTGGTGGCTGTGGGGGGGTTGGTGGAGGCTTCAACTTACCCCCTCAAGCAGAGTACGCAGCATTCTTCCTCATTCAGAACTCCCTATCTCCTATTGGCTCATGTGACTGATCGGGTCACATGAGCCCTCCTCAGACCACGGAGGGAGTCAGACAGGACTCCCTCCTTGTGATACGAGCAGCGCTTGTAGCTGTTGCACTGCTTGTGAACTGCCGGCTCTGACTGCTGGCTAGCTAGGGAGAAGCACATCTCCCAGCGCTAGCTGGCAGTCAGAGCCGGCAGTTCACGAGCAGTGCAACAGCTACAAGTGCTGCTCATGACACCTTGGTAAGTGCCAACTTTCCCACGGCACACCTGACCATGTGTCAAAGCACACTGGTTTGAAAAACGCTGTCCTACAGTATTCTCCTATTCATTTAAACAAAGCATCTGGTAAATGCCATCCAAATTTGCATAATGCTGGAGGTTTTAGTACATTCAAACAGTGGTTATGGACTATTGGTTAAAATTTTTTTATTTTCTTACTAATGCTTTCCTTATTTAATGTTTTTGTAGGTGACCACTTGCGTCAAGACAGTATGGATTTTAGCAATGAATGGGGAGATCCAGCAAATTGCCGATGTGGAGATAGGCTTAAGCCATTAGAATGGAGAGCAGCTCGGCAACACCAGCGCTGCCTTGCACATTCTTTGGTTGGGACACCAAATTATATTGCTCCAGAGGTTCTATTAAGGACAGGTACAAGTGTAGTACAGATTACAGAGATCCTAATAAATTCTGCAGAAATCATTTTGTGTTGTCTTCATTATGTAACAAAGCTTTCTAATACAGTGCTGTTTATCATTTTCAAATTTTAGTTGCTTATTTCTAAATATCTCTCATGTACTTTTTCTCCTTTGCTAACTATTTGTACCTCATTGCCTAATTTTCATCAATATCTGTCTTAGGTTACACACAGCTTTGTGACTGGTGGAGCGTGGGTGTCATCCTTTATGAAATGCTTGTTGGACAGCCTCCATTCCTTGCCCAGTCTCCATTGGAAACTCAAATGAAAGTAAGGCTTGAGAGTGATTTCCATTATGGTGTTATATAAGAGCAAAAGTTCTTAGCATTTTTGTCAGCAGGTCAAAATCTCATTTTCCATCAAACACAAAATCATGCAGATTGCTGTCAACAAAAATTATACATTGGGAAACTTATTATGTTCCTAACCAAGATGCAATAATTCTGTTTCTTTGAGACTTTTAACATTCATTCAGTAAAGTGGCAATTGTAGGTACATCAAAGCACATTATGTGAATAAGTTACTAATACTTTTAAGTTATTTTTTATTTTTTCAAAATTTCTATCACATCAATAGTTACAGCACTTTTTTTTTTTTTAATGTGAATCAGTTTTAAATAAATGTGTTCATCTGGTATAATTTTATATTGATTAAAATATTGAATTAAACCTTTGAGATATAGTTGGGGAAGGTAGTGAGAGGGACGGGTGGGGTGGGGATAGGGGGTGGGGTTCCTCTACTGTCTCTCCCTTATTTGATGTAGTGAGTTGGGTAGGTATAGTTGCTGGCTAGCCATATTTTTTCCATTGGTTATGAAATTTTGCCTCGGCTCCACGCGTTTACTAGGTTATGCTTTAGAATAGGCTGCTGCGCATGCACATTGCGAGTGCCCACACTGTGTGCTTGCATAACTGTCTAAACAGCACACCTGATGCTGAAAATGAGCAAAGACACTCAGCCAGCCTCACAATCTAGTGTCTTAGATTTAATTCCTAGGCGTGGATCTTCACTCTCGTGACTTTAAACACAGTTTTAAATAATGCAAAATATCGTTTATTATCGTAATCCACGAAATTACAGAAAATATTGAGACATAATTTTTCGGCAATATCGCACACCCCTACCGTGAAAGGTTGTTCAATTGCTTTTAACAATTAAGCAATTGCTCTTTGGTCCAGTTTGACATGAGTTGGAAGACTTCTTTGCAGTAATTTTGTATATGTGGGCATGTCCACCAAATATGTTATAGATTACCTACATTCCCGCAGTTTCTCCAGCATAGGTTTGTTGATGGCGTTAGGTACCATCTCATTGAGAGTTTTAAGATGTGTTATGCAATGGGATGCTTTTGTTACCATTGTTTATCTGTGAATGTGGTTTGTAGGTTAGTTTCACATACTTTCATATATGGACATGGTAAAATTCCACTCATGTTCCCATAGCAGATAGTTATTCCATGTTTGTGTGAGATTTGTCCTAACAAGTATAAGGTAAATAATGTAGATTTGGTTGACAAGTTTGTGGTAATTTTGTTTAAGAAGTGTCTTAGTTAAAGGTATTTGTAGAAATCCTTCTTTGGTATTTTGTGGTCTTTAGTAATGTGATGAAAGACTATACAGTGTCCTTTAGCTGTTGTCGATCTGCTATGTTTGTTTTGCTACTTATACATTTACTGAGGTTTAAGTTTGGTATAAGGTTTTCCAGAGTTTGCATTTTTAAGTATTTTGGAATGATTTGAAATTAAGTAGTGAGAATTAGTTCTTTTGAGATTTGATTAGTTGTTTCAATAGTGTAGCACTGAGATTTTTGTATTAGTGTGTGGTCTGTTTGTTGCAGTTTCCAGTGTAGCGGTTGGTTCTTTGTGAGGTTTAGTTCGAGTTCGATCCATATTTTTGGTTTTGTTTATCAGCCATAGGTATCTTGTTTGTTCTAGGGTGACTGCTCTGTGATGTTGCAGAATTGATGGAACGCTCATTCTTCTTGATTGGTGGGTGTAGTCATAATGTGGTTGTATATTCTTGTTTTGGAATGTTTACAGATTAGTTGAGTTTGGATTGAATTATTGCAATTTTCTGTTTGGGTATGGTTATGGGCATGTTTCTTAAGAGGTAAATTTTGTTAAGATGATTTTCGATTCTTTATCTTGGACTTACTGACTATGTAAGTTCATGTTTTTTAATTAAGTGTATGAATTTATTCATTTATATAGCGCTACTATATTATGTAGCGCTTTACAGAGATTCATCATTCACTTCAGTCCCTGCCCCGTGGAGCTTACAATCTAGTTTCCCTATTCAGTGACACACACATAGACAGACACAGATGTATGTGTTTGGATTGTGGGAGGAAACCTGCGAAGGTGTGGGGAGATCATACAAACTCCATGGAGATGAAGTCCAGAGTGGAATTGAACCTAGAACTCAGCTCTGCAAGGCAGCAGAGCCACAGCACTGCCCAATGAATGGATTTAAATTTGTGAGGTTTGTACTAGGTTTGTTGATGGGCGAGTTAGCAGGATTTCCAAGCAAGGTAGCTTGCTATTTTTCCACTGGAAAGGATATTTTTTTTTAGGCGTTGTAACTCATCTCATGTTATGTTGATGCTTAGAATTTGGCATTTTGTGGTGTTTATAATATAATGATTTTCTGAATTTTTGTAGGACCTGTAGTAGGTTTGATATTGAATGGGTCCAGGGTTTTGGACTGAGGACTGTCATCTCCGTATAGTCCTATACATTAGGTATTGTGTGTTGAATAATGTGTATGTCTTGTGTATTCCTTATTTGTCTCTGATTGCTAGTTTTAACTTTTAACTTCAGTATTAGGTAAACTTTAAAACCATAAAAAAAACAAACTTAAAAAATTTGCTAAAACAATGGAAATTGAAATGTTGAAAAAACACATAACATTACCAATAGGTCAATCTGAAGCTATGGTGGATTGGCCAATCATTTAATACAGATGAAATGACCTTCAATTCCTGGTATTGCTTTGTTAGTTTTCTTCCCTTGTTGTTGCAACAATCTTTTATCTTAAGTAACCAAACCCCTGCCTAGTCCCATTGTTTCCTATGGAATATTAGATAATACATATTCATAAAGTGTCTAGAAAGCCCAAAGTGGCTTCAACCAGCAGATAGAATGTATAAACCAATAAAAATCAGGGATTCAATTTCCAAGATTATATTTTTACAAGCACTGCATAAGAATAACTGCTTTGTCAATCCAGGCAACAGTTTACTTTTTTGTGTTACTGGTCTTCTAAATGTTAATGGGAGAGGCAATATTGATACTTGACTAAGTAGGGCTGTGGAGTCTGTAAGCTAAAGCCCCGACTCCAACCTCTCAATTTCCCCTGACTCCCGACTCCGACTCCACAGCCCTGCGACTAAGTAAGCATCGAGTAAGTTCACAGGGCTTTGACATGAAATTTAAATGTATGTCATGCCTTGCAATATAAATCTTTTATTTCTATAGTTATCATATCTAATGTCTGTGCAAAGATAATAGATTTTTGATGTAGTTTTTAAATGTTTTTCCTCTTTCCAAGGTTATAAAATGGCAAACAACTCTTCACATCCCCACTCAAGCCAATCTATCACCAGAGGCCTCTGATTTGATAGTCAAACTGTGTCGAGGTCCAGAAGATCGTTTGGGTAAGAATGGAGTGGATGAAATTAAAGCGCACCCTTTCTTTAAGAACATTGACTTCTCCAGTGATCTCCGTCAGCAACCAGCTCTGTACATTCCTACAATCACTCATCCAACAGATACCTCTAACTTTGACCCAGTGGATCCAGACAAGCTATGGACTGATGACGACAAGGATGGAAACAAAAATGATACCCTGAATGGGTGGTACAAGAATGGAAAACACCCAGAGCATGCTTTTTACGAATTTACATTTAGGAGGTTCTTTGATGATAATGGGTATCCATACAGCTATCCCAAGCCAATCAGATATGGTTGTGAGGACACTAAGGACACTGAAGCTTCTGGCCCAGTGGAAAGTGAACTAGATCAGAAAAGACCACCAAACAGGGATTTAGTATATGTATAGATGTACAGTGTTATTGGTTAATGATGTACTACTGCACACACCTCTTAGCAGTTCTACTTAATAATAAGACTCTCTGTCACCCTTATTAATTAGATTTGGTGTTTATGACTATTTGTTATGTTGATAAGTATTTAAAAGACCCATTACAAACCAGAAGAAAAATATTTTTGCAGCACCTTTGTTTTTAGGGTTTTTTTTTTTATTTATTCAAATTTATCTTTACACCAAATTGGCAAATTATTTTACAGATCATTTTTTAACCCCCCCCCCCCTCTTTATTTTCAACCGCAGAAAAAATGGTTACATGTTGTCGGGACATTAAAAAAAAGAAGATGAACTTGCATTTTGTTTTGCATTCTAGTTATCGTGAAATCATTGGTACTCTTAATAAGTATTTGATGAAAAGGCTGCGTTCCAGATTCTACCATTGAGTACAAAATATCAAACCTGTGGTTTCTAACAGGTTTCATTTGCATTAAAGCCCGTGTTAATGAATAGTTATGCCTGATGATTTCTCACTGTTAAAGGTATGCTTCTCCATATATATTCTTCACCATGTTTCAGTCTCTTTATAATTTAGTTTTTCTCTTAGAGACTACTTCTCTCTCTTTCTTTTCTCTTTAGAAGTTGAGCTTAGAATCTTAAGCCAGCAAACTAACTGAAAGGTTTGAGATTCCTGAATAACCTTGCAGGTGTGCAGTCACATAAAGCTGCTGTCCACTCACTTTTCTGATTGTTGATATATTTTTTTAAGCCACTTGATCAATTCACTACCTTTCAAATTACAAACTGATCAGCTGAAAAAGTGACTATGAAATCAAAACTGCTGAGAGTAGGCAGTTAATAATATATTTTGCAACAAACATTTATTTAACCATGACAGTTAGATTGTCCAATAACTGTTGCTGGCTGAACTGCTCATTTAAATATAATGAACTGTCATTGGAATCATTCCATTTTGTCTATGATTAACAATGTATAGTACACTGTAATATTAAGGATATTATTCAGTGTACTTAAAGGATGCCTTTTTATTCACAAATAATCTGGATGCTCAAGAGTCCTATAAATTTATAACTAGTTTTAATTTAAATATAGCCTTAAAGCACAGACACAAGTTTGGCTACCCTATCAATTAGTACAGCCCCCAAACAAGAAAAATCTCTTATGAACTTTTTTTTTAGCATTCTTTAACAAAACACTTCTAGTGCAAACATTTTCTTGGATCCTGGAGTGTTTAAGTACTGATCTCTCAATTCAGAGGCATCATGGTACTGTCAAATCCATTCTAGAACATTATTCTTGATGTAACATAGATTTATGCTTCATTGTTTTGTAGTAAAATTCAAACTCTCTTTAGATTTTCTTCACCTTTCAAAAAAAATGTTTCGTTCCTCTTTATCTCCCTATTTTAATGTAATTTCAGATGGAGGTAACAGCATATAACATTATTTATATTATTCCTCTGTTGTGTATTTAGATTTAGATCCTCCCATGCCATGCTTATTTAAAAAGAGAACAAAGTATGTGCAAACAGCGCTTCAAAAAAATCAAAGAGTTTAATAAAAATAAATATAAGTCCCAAAATAAAGTCCATAAAGCAATCTTTATTGCAGCTTCTTCTGACACGAAACCAGTGTGTGCCTTTAACACTATATTCATGAAACTCATGGAAGAAACAACCTGTAAAAAAGCACAACAAAAATCGCACTGATAGTGCATCACACGTGTGTAACAAGATATGAAACAGTAAAAGATTCCCAGAAACAAAAAGCTTTTTTCTTTTTGTAATTTTTCTGAGTTCCTGAAGAAGCCGCTAGTTGAATGCGGTGAAACGCGTTAAGCTGAACTTCTCAAGGTGTCACAGCTTAGCAGTCTGCATCCATGCATTACATAATTTGCTTTTGAAATTCAGCAAGTTTATGAGTATTCTAACATCGCTTCTTAATATATTCTTTTATGGCTATAAACTGCGCTTGTGGATTTTGGATGGTATCATCTGAGTCACGTATAGAGTGATTTCAAGTACCCTTCATGTGATACAACTTTATACAATGCTTTTATGATTTATTCCTCTGGTATGCAGATTGGAATACTGATTTGATGATTCACATATAACACAACTGGGATCGTTGCAGTGTTTCTTACTTTTCCCACATCACATCATGTTATTCCCTTTGAATCTTTTTGTTTCTGGGAATCTTTTACTGTTTCATATCTTGTTACACTTTTAATGCACTATTGTTGTGATTTTTGTTGCACTTTTTCACGAGTTGTTTCTTCCATTATTTAAAAGAGGTTAGCTATGTTAAACAACTAATCTCAAGATCTTCAAAAGGTCAGATAGTAAGAAGCTCCGAAATCCCTTTAAATGACTAGGTATATAGTCAACTCAGTTATGGGGTCATTAAAAAGAAAATGCTATTGATCAACTGGAAGGGTCTCCAGACTTTTGGTAAAACGACATAATGTTCACAGTTTTCCTCTGAGCATCTGCTCACTTTTACTTACAAAAGAATCTGAAAAAAAAAAAAAACAACCCAAAAAATGTATTGAGATCAGGAATGCCCAAGCACTTTTGTTTAGTGAATAAACTGCCCTCTACTGGACATTGGACATTATAGATCTCTGTGGGGTAATCTTTAAAATCCTTATTTTCAGCGCAACGGCATTATTCTACTCCTTTTACTTAAAAGAAAACAAGAAATAGAGGAAACTGAAATCTTATCTCTTCTCACCCAAGCATTATGACAGCTCTTACTCATAAAGATACAACTGAACAGAAAAGAAATGCTCTCTTTACATATATCTCTGTGTATATACATATGTTAAAGTCTCATTATTGAGCTATTTATGTATACATACATAGATAGTTGTCTTTCTTTTAAGAATTATAATGATTAAATATCAGCCAATGGAGGATACAGAAGATTAACTTTATTTAGTCTCCCTACTAAATAACTAGCCGTTATATTGTGCTGGAAGAGCATATATATATATATATATATATATATATATATATATATATATATGTGTGTGTGTAAAATATGTGTGCTTATATATACAATTTGACACACAAACTAATCCATAGTAGTGTTTACAGGTATTTTTAACATTTCTTTTGCAATTTTATCATTACTTTGAAACCCTGCAAAAAACTTATAGATTAAACTGACTTGCACCCAAGAGGTTTATGTGGAGAAAATCTAGAAATGCAACTCACCTTTAAATAGAAATTTTTCTGCCATATATTTTTTATCCACTTTATATTATAAGTACACTTTCAGAATACAGGTAGTCCTCGACTTACGACGTTAATCCGTTCTTACGCGGCGTCGTAAACCGAATTTCGATGCAAGTCGGATCATATGTTCATACAGTATGGTTCAACTTACGTCGCAAAATCGTGTAAGTCGGAACAAGACATCATATAAAGCGTCATAACTCGAGGCCGTCGTAACCCGAGGACTACCTGTATTGTGTATTGAGACTGTGGCAATCTAACAATTATCTGAACTGTTTAATTATTTTATTTGGGACATGTTATAAACTATAATTCTCTCACCTGGAGTATATTCTTGTTTGTCAAAGACCCTAGATTTTAATTATGTTTTAGTATTTAAATGATTGGCTAATATTTTTTCTTTCAATTTGCAGCCAGCTGGATTAAGTTATTGGGTCAAAACTAGTCCAAATTGGTGCTTTTTTAAATTTTATTATAGACAAAGCATTGTAAAAACCAGACATAATTTCATTCTTATGTTGTTTTTTTTTCGTGGCAATTAATCAAAAATACCTTCTATGGAGGTATAAATCTGATCATCCATTTTATTTCTTGTCCCCAGTATGAGCACAAATTATTTAAAGTACAAGGTTATATATGCAAAATAATAAATATATAAATATTTTTATATAAAATATGCAGAGTTCTATATTTTACTCTGTGATTATAGCAATTCATTTCCCATAGGAAATGCCTTCAAATATTTTAATTTATTACAATGGTTAGGATTATTATTTTAATAGGAAAAAGATACCTTATGGATATCTAAATTACTGCTTTTTCACATTATGGCCTTGGTTAACATGATCAAATGCCTTTCTGCTGCAAAGGAAGCTTTTGGCCCCAATATAATTAAAAAAAAAAAAAAAAAGTATGTGGACTTTAATTTGTATGTAAGATTTGTAAATTATAAAGATTTATATTATCTGGATGCACAATATGTCACCATATCTAACAAAATACTTCTCTGAGGCAGTATCTATCTAGTATTTATAAATATTCTTTTCTGTAAACTTTCCATGTAGATAATTTTATCCTAACAATTTAAAGCTAGGGCGGGCCCTTTTCTATCTCCTTTCCCACCCACCCCACCACCACCACTGATCTTGATTTTTCTACTTTTGTAATAAGCTGTACAGTATGACTGAAAGCTCCATGTGGAGGCATAATTTCATGAGCAGATATGCTTGTTTTCTGTTGTAAATTGCTAAACTGTGAGTAGAGTTTGGATAATCTATTTTAGTAGTGGGTGGGATTTTGGACTATGCTGCTGCTGTTGCCCACAACACTATTGTTTTTTGTGTGTGTTTTCTTCTAGAAAGTGTACCTTTTATTAGGGATAAATGTTACACTAATAATATTAAAGAACAGCTTGTCTGTTAGCAAGTGGTAAGTCTTTAACCTACAAATCTGGTTTTAATGTTTTGTTAAAATATGTACCACTGATAATTTTGAATTGTCTTGTCCCTATATTCTCTAATTTGCAAAACATGTGTCACTATGCAGGAAGGAATGCGTTAGGCAGCTGTATGACTGTTGATGTGATTTGTCTTTACTTCTACAAACCCCAAAATCAGAAAAGTTGGCACGTTGTGTAAATCGTAAATAAAA
>WMED01015871.1:0-13503 GCA_019650415.1 Pipa parva
TAGTGCTTTTTTCTTGCGCTTCTCCCTAGGTAAAAACTATTTTACCAGTATATTGCGATTAAATCATTCAAGGTTATTCCAGCTGTATAGCTGTTAAATTGGTACGGTGCAGTGGTGCATTTTGGGAAATCATAACTACAGCTTTTTTGGGTACAGATGTATATGTTGTATGATAGACTTATGTATCCAGGTGCTGAGAATGGTTAGTTTTAAATAGGGAAGTGTGCCAACCCAATTAACCATTTTCTGACCTTTCACTAATGTTTGTGGTTAATTATCTATTGACAACTGGACACCCTTTATCCGTTATGCTAACTTTTTTGTTTGTAATTCAGCTATTTTTGACATCTTACATGACTGTTCATTACCTGAATCATGACTTTAATTTCTGACTATAATTTCTATTCAACCATATTTACAAAGGCAATGATGCTAGCAGCACAACGCTTCTCTCCTGTAACATCTTATCATGCCAGGCATCCTATAGATAGATTCATATTGGGTGTGACCAAGTGACTTACTTGTAGAACGTTAGTTGCAAATATAAAGCAAAAAAATGGCCTAACCTCATTTAGGAGCCTATTTATCACTAAAAAACCTCAAATACTGGGAAATTTTCATAAACCTAAATCTACAAGTATTTTACTTTAATTTATATCAATAAATGTTTAGCTCTCTGCTGTTTCTTTGGATTGAAATTGTGGGGGGAATTCAGCATTGAGCTCTGAATCCTTCGGCTCACTTTGCATAGACTGATATGCGGTCACTGATGTCCTGCACGCGGGCTTCAGAGAGTGCTTTAAAGGGAATCCAGTCTTCGCAAGGCGACTCTTTTGGTGATGCCAAGACTAGAATCCCTTTAAAGCGCTCGCTGATGTCCACATGCAGGACATCAGTGAGCGCATATCAGTCTGTGCGAAGTGAGCTGAAGGATTCGGAGCTCACTTCGCACAATGCTGAATTCCCTCCACAGTGTCTGACAATGATTACCCACATGTTACAGTAATAAACCATTTGAGGAACAAACTTTTAGACAAAGCAGATTTTCACCATTCTCATTTCTTACAATTAGATTTAGTTTACAACAGGAAAATAAGCATTATTGATCATTTGTGCTACAAGAAATTCCCTTTAATTTAAGCTATATGAATGTAGAGATGTATTTAGGGCAGGAAGAGATGAAGCCATCAGAGATAAACATAGTGTCATTGCGATGAAAGATCTCACTGGTGGCTGATTTGTTCTAGCACATCCGTTGATCTGTAAAGAGATGCTTGCTGGTTTGTTTCATAACACCACAGAGATTACTTGAAATTTAGAGAATCTGCTTATACACACAAGTGCACATATTTTTTGACAACCAGACCAGTCTTTGGAGAAACAGACAGAACACTGTATAATCAATATTCCTTTTATGTTTTGTTTTTGTTATATACTGTACTTTCTACATCGGAAATTTTATTGAGGTTACATCTGTGTGAGAATAATATAAAAAAAATAAACCATTTTATGTCATTACTGAAGAAAACATTTATCGGAAGTCTACATGGGTTAGTAGAAGTTGCAGGGCAAATAACTTTAAAGGATCACTGAGCATTTTGCATTGTAATTTTGCATGTAATTAGAGACAGGAAGCACGTGTGCAAACAATATAGAGCTGCGCAAACAATATAGAGGTGTGCAGCCACAAATCAGTGCCAGGCTTACACAGCAAGAAACCAAACAGAGGTAGAGTTGCTGCTGGAGTGCAGCAGGTTGTCAGATCAACTCCGGCCAGGGTTGCTGTCTGACTGACAATATTAATGTTAGTATATAAGTTGTATTTTACAAGACACACCTCAAGGAATTAACTTTGTTTAGGTCACGTGGGGCAACTGTACCCAAACAGTGTAGAACAAAGTACAGTTATATGGTATGACTTAAGGTACAGTATATCTTAATAATGTATGCCCTGCCATTCTGTGTTCTGCAAATGGCTGTATGGTGACTTTGTCCTCTTTCACTTTATCATATAGTGCGGTCCTTATTGAATGACATAATATTTTTTTTCTAACATAGTTCAGCCCACATAGACAAACTAAAAAAGAAATGACATAACCTGAGATCCATGCCCCTAGCATAAATGTTTGTGCTGTGTGCACAAAAGTGCAAAAGAATCATCTAAGTAAAGAGAATGCAAGGAGTAGTAACTACAGTAAGAGCAAACTGAAAAGTAACTGGCTATCTGGAAAACACAAACCACTTCTTGTTGAACCAATGGGTTGCTTTGACTAATAACATAGAAATGTAAGCTCTACGGGGCAGAGACCTCCAACCTCTTACGTCAAGCACAACCTGGCACTTAAAGTGAAGTATCCTTGTGATATTGTACTTGTATTGTGTAATGCACTTTTTCATGTCTGTACTATATTTGTCTTGCTGAATTGTACAGCACTGCGTAAATTTGTGGTGCTTTATTAATAAAATTATACATACGTACAAAGATATAACAGCATGGAGACTCTGTGCCTAGAACTGCTCATTTGTAGTGCATGAGTTATCCCCCAAATCATGGAATTATGGGAATCATGTGCATCCAGTTCACATTTAGTCCCCATGTTTGAGTGGGCTTCCTTCCACAGTCCAGAACCTGTCAATGTATGTAGAAAAAGAATAAAATCTCATCTAGGCATTAGCAAAAATTCAGGTAAAATTTCTGTGAACAAGAAAGCACAAGAAAGGCACCTCTAAGTGCCGAATCATACAAATAATGATAAATATGAAAAAGACCAAATGACACCAAAGGTGGGTGTGTAGAAAAAAGTGATATACACCAAATAAAAGTGAACCACACCTGAGTACAAAGGAGAGTACTGGAGGCTGACCAGATTTAAATGGAGAATCAGCATGTAATCAAAAGTGAAATTGCTTCAACAGGAACTCTGGCCTGGTCCTCAAAGCGCAACATGTGTAGAGCAGATGGAAAGAGAAACTTTCATAATGTAATCCGCTTTATTGACAATGTGAATTAAAAATGATACACAGGGTCAGAGCCGGCACTGCACAGGGTACTCACAAAAGCACAAATGGTTAATCGTGTTCAGAGTCCACCATCAAGCTGAGTCCAGTGTTAAAACATGCTGAGACAATGGATAAAGCACTTGTAAGTCCAAATGGCAAGGACAAAAGGGCGCTGGGGTCTCCCCTCAAGAATTCAGGTAATTTATCACACATCAGAATTTACTTCAATTTTTTCCAAGTATTCTTTAAAAAAAACAAAAAAAACTCTTCTGGTAAATCAACTTTGGTCTGTGCTTTTTTTTCCAATCATTATTAGGTTTTACATATACGCCAAGCAACTGAAATCAGAGTCAAAACTCACACAGACACTGTCAAAGGATCTGATCAACAGAAAGACTGCTCATTCTGGTCTGGTAACACAGTAAGCATCATTAACTTTCACACCTCCCCAGAGATAGGTTTGGTTAAATCCAGCAGTGGCATTTTATGCTTTTTGAAAATCTGCATTTATGACCACTTTGTAGGGTACTGTGTTGTAGGCCCCTCTGGCAAAACAGCAGTTATCTATACATAAGCCATTCCATGTTTCATAAGGGTAAATTTATATTGCATTATTAATCAGATGTCATAAAGATGATACATAAAATTCAGCTATTGGCTCCTATTTATGTGCCCTGTGAGATTTGCTTCACAGGGAAGTTGACTGTGCTGTTATGTGCCTTGTAAGCTTATGCATAACTGAATAACTTTATATGAATGGGAATAAGAGAAGTCGACAACAAACAATCATTTATTTGACCAAATTCACTGCAGCTAAATGTATTCTTATTTTATTTATAAGTCCCTATGAGCACACAAATCCCAGCTTCACTAGATGCTTATCCCAAGAAGCAAATATTTTTTTTTTTTTGACATTACAGTTTTGCACAGTAAAGGTGAATTGCTTTCCTTCACTGGTTACATTTTCCTTTCTGAGGCAGGCTGCAATTTAACCCATTGCGCAAGTCCCACTGCATAATGAGACAGGTGTGGTTCACTACATAGTTTATTGTGCAGATTCGACTGTCGAATTCGCAAACAGTGGATTCCCATGCCAAATCCGCTAAAATTTCCCCATTGTAAAGGTGCGACAATTTTTTAATGTTAACATTGCTACAATTTTCCCATAGTAAAGTTGCGACTTTGACAATATTCTCATTATAAAGACACGGCTGCAACAGTAGCAGCCTATTGTGACTGTCTTTATCTGGCGAATTCGCACCTATACGCAACAATTCAGACTTTAGTGAATAACCCCCAAAATTTCAGCAAACTACTTTACACCTTACGCCTGATTCCCTGTGATGCCACCACTGGACATCTAGGTCCATTACAGTTTTTGTTAGGGTAAAATACCAGCAAGTACCTTGATAACCCCATTTTCTCACTGAAAAGACTGAACTATTGCAGAACTGTTCTGCCCAAGACTAGCATTCTTTCAGTTTTCAGATTAGCCCTTCTAGTAGTGTGTTGGGGGCCCAAGTCTAAAATCTTTCAAACTACAGCCTTACAGAAGTTTAGAGGAGTCCTGCACTGATGATGTCACAATTGTGGTAAAACAAAAAGAATATATGGAAATTCCTGTTCAGTGGTGCAACTCATTCAATTTTCAAAATGCAAAATATGCAATTTTACTTCCCACTGTGACAGTCCAAGGTTAGCTTACTTTCTTAGACACCATTAGCATGAAAGCATTTGCTTTTCCATTTCCTCGAAGCGCATTTTGATGGAAAGTACAAATTAACAGGCTGAAAATTGCAAGGAGGCTCCTCAACCTGTGAGTGTACCGGTGTCAACTGTCAGAGAGACACAATGATAGATAGACTGCTGCAAAGTATCTAGAGAAGGATTTAAAACATTTATGAGTTGGTCAATGGAGTTTAAAAGCATTCAGACGTGAATTAAACTGTATCTTATGTGGAGCAAAAAGTCAATTTACAATTGATTTAGTCTAGCGGGTTCTGTTTAAATGAGAAATTACAGCGTTTGTTTAAATATAACATGAGTTTACAAAGTTGTATGTCAGAAGTCTAACTGCATTGTATTTTCTTTCCACTAGCATCTTTATTCTGTTTCCAGTGTTAAAAAAAATCATTACTTATCTGATTTAAAAATGTGCTTTTATTTCCCCAGATCTTGCTATGCGCTTATAAACTGTCATTTATCTTATAACAGTACAAGGCTACCCATTATTGATCATTATAATAGATCAGCTTTGTATTATGTTTACATTGTTTAGTTTCAATGCCTCAACCCACTAGGGATGAACAGCAAGAAACATCTTATTGTAGATTTTTCTATACCAGAGAAATAATAAATACAGTCTCCCATTGATATCTTTCCTCTGCTTAGATTTCCCAGATACTATGTCTTTTGGTGGGACTGAGAAGATGACAAAGCTAATCATAATATATGAAATAATGACTATCGGACGGTTAGATTTTTCTTAGAAGCAAGTAAATATTGTCAGTAGGAACTCCTCCTTTCTATAGAAATAGGTTTGAGAATAATGCATAGTGATATCGCTAATTTTATGTGACCAGAGAATAAATAGAGATCAGGAAAGCGCACTCGGCAAACCGCAGAAATATTTGTGATCTATACAAGTGTTCATAAATACAATGGTTTGACACCACTTCTTAATTGATTTAGAAATAAATGCAAGTTGCACTTTTTGCATCATGTTAAAGACAGTTGTGCTTACTTCCTGTTATTGTTGGTTGGTCATATGAACCCATTCCTTCCAGTTATTCATTTCCTACATTATCTGCCTGTGGTAGTTTGCCCTGTACCTTCTGAAAGAAGTTCTCCGACAACACTCTGTGATGTCACATTGGATTCTATTTTATGATCTTGGCATATGTTACTTTTATTTCTGGAGCATAAGGAATGGCTTCCTAGTTCCAGTATTTAGACAGGTTGATTCTGAATTCATTCTGCCTCGTGGAAAATAATGAAAACAAGGTTAATTAGAATGAGGCAGTAAGTATCTTAAATTCTAACAAAGAAAAATCTGAGTCAGTGCTCAGGCCCATCTTGGATGAAGTGAGAGTTTTGAAAGTTAACTGAAGTCAACCTTGAGAGCTATTTAAGATTCCAGTTGTGAATCCTACATGATGCATCTCTTTAATCATTGCATTCTGAGCCTAAAATTAAGGTAGGACTGTTTTAATGCAACACAGGTGCGACATACATATAGGAATCATAACTCTCTACAGCCCTGCAGCATCTTCACCCAGCGTTCCCCCCCCCCCAGATACCAGTAGTTTTTATTTATTTATGCCAGGGAGAGGGCAGCCTTGTTTGCCTTGTTTGCCTTGTTTGGAGGCTCAGGTACCAATTCTGCTCCAAGGTCCAGGGGGATTTAGCTACATCACTTACCACAGTAGAAACATGAGAGGCAAGGCAGATGTTTCCATAAAAGATACCCATGGAGAAGAATAAGGGGTGGGGGTGATTGACTCCAGGGTGGGTCAATTGAAGCAATGAAGGGAGGAAGTGGCTGGGATATGTGTCTGCACTAAGCAAAAGCAGAATTCGAACCCAGAATATGGACCCAGCAGAGGAGAGCTGAAGGTTCAGAAGATATTTTAAATTCATCACCACTACTGATGCTGTAATGTTCTGCTGCTGTAAAATAATACATTGTCATTACTGTCTAGAGTAAATCTGCTGTTGGTACTGGATGCAAGTGTTTCAACAGTCAGTCTCAGAAAACCTGAGAGTAAAGTTTTTGGATGTAACTTACCATGTCAGCCAGAGGCAGTTTGAGATGGTCAACAAAGTGAATTAAACCCCCATCATAATCACTATGTTTATCTGGTACATCTGAAAAGGTTTAGGAGAAAATTAATCAAACTCAAATTACAGCAACATGCCTATATTTTATGTTTTATTTCCAAGAAACAAATATTTGTCTATCGATATAAGAGATCATCTGTATTTACATTATAACATCTGAGTTGGGAATTTTCAAATCAATTTACTAAAAACAAATCAATTTGACATAATATCACATGTCAGTGACGGGCCATGACTGTTATTGATTTTTAAATGAAAATGTTTGTTATTAAGTTGTCAATCGGAGTAATGAAATGTATCATTCATGGTTCCAAATTTCATCTTCACAAGTAGAATAATGAGCACCCGGTATGACTGCAAGAAAGAGAGAGATTCGGGTTAGTCAAAGAGCTGACTGAACAAATAAGCCAACCATGAGAGTATATGAGGCAAAAAAAAATAAAAGTGATATGTTTAAGAATTATTGGTGATATGCACAGTATCTGGGCCATGTTTGTATCCACAGGGGTAGTCATTTGTAAATTTTTTGTTATACCTGTCAAGACATACCAGCAGACATAATTTTCCCTCTGAGAAAAGCACCAGAAGCAATTCAACTTGTATTTCACGAGGTTTTAAGCCAGACACAATAAGGTTAGAATGAAAACAGGCATGAAAACCTTTTCACAACAAATCAGTAAACAAAAAAAAAATGAGCTACCTGCTGTAGCAGCATCTAGGAGATGTGTCCCAGTTTCTCCTAAATGGATAAGGCATGAACAACTAATAAGCTGTAAGGTTGCAAACTCATAAACAACCACTAAGGCTGCATCTGGGAGTAAACTTTCGGAAAAGATTTAAATAATTACAGGTCATGCATATAACAGTCACTTTGATGAAGACAGATGGTTAACACTCTGGAAAACTGTCTTGTCACAATTCAGTTTATCAATGTCTAAATGTTATAAAAAAAAAATGCATGTACACTGTCACAAAATATAACCCAGCATACCACGTTTTGGGATTAACATCTGATTACTGATTATTACATTATGGACAAAGGCAACAGCCTAACCCCACCTGTTTTATAAACAAATTTCAATAAATAGTGAATACCTATTTATAAATTATGTGTATATACTGTATATATATATATATATATATATACTGTATATACAGTATAGAAAGGTGATGTCATTTACGTCATTCTGTGTAAGTTCACAAGTTCATCAATTGTTAATCAGTAACAATTTGCTGCATGAATCTAAGATTTTATTGAATAATGATGAAATGCATTTTAATATAATTGCTATAGCATAGATTTCTGTTACTAATGAATAATTTCACCAGCCACTATCTGTGCTAAGTGCAAGATTAAAGGGGGTTATTCACTAAGGTGCAAATTCAACTGTCGAATTTGCAAACAGCGGATTCCCATAGTAGATCCGCTACAATTTCCCCATTGTAAAGTCGCAACAATTTTTTAATGTTAAGATTGCGACAATTCTCCCATAATAAAGTCGCAACTGCGACAATATTCTCATTATAAAGCAGCCTATTGAGACTGTCTTTATCTGTCGAATTCGCACCTATACGCAACAATTTGGACTTAAGTGAATAACCCCCTAACTCTTGGATACCTTCCCCCTTACTGGCTTCTAGGAGAGTTGAGAAACACAATTTCAATACTTGTATGTGCTCATGTACATATGTAGAATTGACATAATATCTATCTATCTATCTATCTATCTATCTATCTATCTATCTATCTATCTATCTATCTATCTATCGTGGGAATCAAATTAAAAAACTGAGGTAGTGGAGTTGATCTTGTGGATAATGGTTTGGATGAGCAGCCTGGCTCCCTGGGGGTGGGGACTTTTTGTAGTTTACATTTTTCTGGTGTGGAACAAAAATGCAGTCTCTATCTCTTTTTCACCCCCATCTCTTCTTTGATCAGATACAAATCCAGTTAATCTAAAGTCATAATACAAATCTAAGTTACATGAAAACAAGCTACTTTCCCATTAAAGTAGGGTGACAATTAATATAAATATCTAGTAGTAGCAGGATAGGGTCAAGGGAAAATAAATAGGTTGGAAGGATCAGTTTTGAACTTCCACCCATGATGCTTAACCTGGAGTTTACAGTAAGTCATCTGGAGGGCTTACTAACTCTATCCTAGACCACTAACACCCTCATAGTGGTAAAATAGAGGCATCAAATATCCTCTTATCCTAAGACTTACCTAGGTGTCATGATTAACATGCTTTGAAGCTTGCATTGAGCATGCATGTTTGGACTCTCTAATTAATACTGTGCAATGGGGAACAAGATCAATTGGTGGAGCATCCAAAGAATATACTTATCCTTACTTGATTCCTACACATTCCATACTCCCACCCCCTACAGAGGTGAGTGTTGTAATTCAAGGAAACACCTCACCCTTCTGCTTTGTCCTGACAGTAAGGGGAATGTTGGGGGATCAGTCTTACAACACTGACCCGTGCCCTTAGGAGATTATATCAGATCTTTGGAGTTGTCATTCACTGACTCGTCTCATTTGCCTAACCCATGCCAAGTGGTACAAAAGAAATCAAAACATTGTATCTGACCTGAAAAGGTCTTTGCAATTTCTAGTGTGAACCTTGCTATGCTGTTCCTTGAGGGTTATTTGCTTCTTCGTTAAAGATGTAGCAGGGTTAAATTTGTCATATACTTTAAAGCTGAATTTATTTTGGTGTGTAATGTACAGTAGATTCCCCATAGTGCTGCTTTGTCTTTGTAAATTGAGACATTCATTTAAAAATATGTTGCTGGTGAATTGGCATTGTAACTGAATAATTTTTACTGGTTCATATTTGATTTAATGACTTACTATTATGGCATTTTATTTTTAAAAATATTTGTGGCACTGATTGAACTAGTGTTTTTTACATGGCATTAATTGCAGTTATGTTTCATATAATTTATTTAAAAAAAAAAGATGTAGCCTTACATTAGTTAGAAGGAAGCAAAATATAATTATTCAAAACTCAAATAATTTGAAACAAAATAATTATTAATAATTCAGGAGTGATCTCACAATGTAAATCAATAATATGAACTTGAACAGGAAACACTGTAGGCAACACTACTTTTACTGGGACAAAGCCTCATGTGTAAACACAGAAGGTAACCAAAGAAGTGAATGGTTGAAGACAGTGATACAGTTCATAAGAACTATCTAAGGCAAGGACAGATTAAAACTGGAAGCCTTCGTTAAGAAGTCAATTCTTATTACTGGTCAACAGAGTTTTCTTTTGATAGGTTTGTATTGAATACTTTAGTTTAATGAAAGGTGATGAGTTGATTTGATCAATGACATAATTAGTGTAAAGCACAAAGGATCAGTGGATAAATCAACTGCTTCAGGGTGTGTTTAAATATATGTTTCCTGTAATCCCTTTAAAAGATGTTCGTAAATATGTAAATGCATACAGTACAATACACAAACTCAATGGGGAAATTGTAGCGGATTTACCTAGGGAATCCGCTGTTTGTGAATTCGACAGTCGAATTCACATCTTAGTGAATAATCCCCCGAATTTTCAGATTTCTATTTTTTTTTTTAAAGTTTTCAATGGAAAGTTAGCCATGCTACTAATGTAAAGCACAGCTACCTTTTTACTGAAAAATGTTTAAAGATCAAGATTGAAAAACTCAATCTCCAAAACTCAAAAAAATCTCCCGAGATTTCACTCGGTAAACTCAGAAAGACCAAAAGCGGTCTTTCCAAGTTGAATAAATTTTGCCAAAATTGAGTGTTATTAAAAAAAAGAACAAGTGAACCATTTGATCACATGTTGAATGGAAGTTCCAGGATTCCTTTGGTCCATTATAGAGTACAGGTTTACAAAGAGACCTCACGACTTACCAATAGCAGATGTGTTGTAGGTGTCCTAGATGAAGCTCAGATTGCTGCTTTCATCTTACTAATTCACATTCACTTCTTTTCAGACATTCACAAAGAATTCCTCAGGGCAGGAATGAGAACCTATGCTTTATGGCTTGATTTTCATTGCTGACCTTGGTTAATGCTTTCTCAGTGGAGTGAGCTGAGTAGATGTCATATTAAGACAGCAAAAGAAAGATCTGCTGGTTAACGTTGTAAGCAGGAGCATATAATAGATTCTGATGGATTGTGATGTGATGTCTTATAAAACCACTTCTGTTAATGAAGGTTTATGGAGCAGATACTAAACTGATGCAAGCCAAACCTGTAATCTCTACAGCTCAATCTGCTCATGATATTGTATCCCTCACCTGTCAAAATGTATTTCTGCCTTCAGTGTAGTGCATTGTCATGTAACATGTTTGCAATTAATCATTAACAATATAAATACTGTACAATACAAAATACAATATACAAACTATATAATGTTATATATTGTGCATTGCAGAGCAATATAGGTCAGATTCAGTGAGTCACATCATTCAATAGTAATCCATGGGGGAAATAAAAATGCTTTTCCTAAGGATCACACAAAGAGTAAGGTCTAAATCATTGTGATGCTTTTTTCAAAAGTGGAATCCTTTCCACAAGGGCATCCAACATCATTTCTCATTCTTTTCAAGACAAACTAAAGTGTTTTCAAGTGCTTCCCTTTAAGTCCAAAGGGACCATTCCCATAGTCCATTGGTTAAATTCATACTTAGCGAATGCATTTTCCCTGTTGGCTTGGTACTATTGACAGTTGTTACATTGACGCAAGCTGGTGTTTGCAGACATACATGCTTCAGACACTAAACATAGATAGAATGTTGTAGTGTTCTATGACCTTCCTTAATAGCCAATCAATAGCCGAGACGTGTGTGGTATGCTTCAAGAGCTCTAACAGTTAATTGTGAAAAGCTATTCAATGTTATTTACTTGTTTCTTTTACTCTAATGCAATCTTGTTATACTGTCCACCAATTTACAAACCTGATTTTTTCTATATCATTTTTCATGAGCATAGCCATTGTTCAAGGTGACCATTTATGATTTTACCATCTTTGTTCAGCTTCTGTTGTGAGGTCTCTGACAGAAAGTTTTATATATTTGTATATTTGATTTTCCCTGTATACTTACTTTGGATGTAATCTCAGCAGGAATGTTACAATATGCAGGGTATCATTACCGTTAGCTAGATATAGATTTGTCCATCCATGCTGTCAAAATATCACAAACAACGATTACAAAAGATCCTCACCCAGAATGTACCAAGCAAGTCAGATGAGAAGTCCTTGGACAAGTTTCAACAAATTGCTTCTTTTTTTTAGTTAAAATACTGTATAGTTTCTGAGATCTCTGAGTTAAAGGATAAGTAAAGTTATTGACCAAACTATACATATATATTATATTTATAATGTAGAAACATAAACTTAAACATTGAAAAGTAAAAATGATTTTGTGTTTTTCAGTTCTCACCTCTTAATCCTGCACCCTTTCTCCCCTGCATTTCTGTGTACTTGCTTCCTGTATAGTGCCAAGAAACCCCTGCCCCTAATGAGGTCACACAATGACTCATTCTGATAGTGCATGCTTAGTAATCTGATACTTTCCTTTCACTGCTACAAGCTCTGAAGCTTTGAATTCCGACCCAGACAGTGTCGGTTTTTAAGACAGAGAATGTGAAAGGGGTGGGAGCATGGTCTCATACTCTGCAGGAAGGAGGAATATTTTACAGAGGGAGTACTGCAGAGTTAAAAGGTGAGTGAGGATTTCATTAATCATTTTTCCACTTTACAATACTTTAATGAGGCAATCTTTATAAATAGAGGTTACTTACACTTTAAAACATTGATGAAAGAATCTTGCAGAGGTAATACATTTTCTATTAAGTGCCCACTATAGCTGTCATTGTAGCTTTATAGGCATATTATTAAAGATAAGCACATTTTAAGCATTTGTTCATTCTTTTCAACTGTTTAAAAAATAAAGTCAAGTAAATACGTCACACAGCATTGAACCCTGGTTTTTGCGGGGTTGGTGTGAAGGAGTTTATAATGTAATTCTGTTAAGTGAATTATGATGTTTTGTTACATTCAAATCAACTAATAATGGTTTAAAAGGTCATTTTATTTATTTATTTTTTTTAAATAAATTTCGTTTGCTGAAAACCATTAGTCACAATATACAAACTGATTAGGAAGGTCAGTTTTTCACTAGTAGCCATGTTCTTACCTATATGTCCCTGTTTAATAAACACGGTGTTTAATATTTATTATTAAGCCATTTGTCACTTTATTGTAGTTACTTTTAGGCTTTCTTAAAAAAGAAAAAAAAAAAACGCTCCGGCGTATCTTTCTATTGTACTTACCAGCAACAGTGTGAATGCTCTTTGGCATTCACAGCTCTTAATATCTGTCCACATTTTGTGCATGGCGTATCATACACCGGCCAAAATATGACACCAGCGTTCTGGACAGCGTGTATGCGCGTCATATGCTAGTGTGTCTGGAACTAGGTAAGTACCTAGTGAGCTGTATTTTTTTATTCACAGTAGCGTATTATGTGCTGCCGTATCATACACTTGTGTGAACATAGCCTTACACTAATATCTCACCGACTAGCTCTTAAGCCACTCAGTTTGGAATCTTAGGTGCAGTGCCGGCTCTGCCATTAGGCAGAGTAGGCAAATGCTAGGGGCGCCGCCTGCCC
>WMED01015874.1:0-13502 GCA_019650415.1 Pipa parva
TGCGCCACAATGTGACACTAGCTGTAGTCAGAAAATAGCTCCTAATGCATTTCTTTGTAATCCCAACATAAATGTGCAATTAATTTCCTACTGAATATAAATTAATTTTCATAGCCGAATAGAAAAGTAATTGATTTAACAAATGCTTGGGATAGAAAAGAACTACATACCGAACAATTCCAGAAGATGGTAATCAGGCAGGATGGTAGGGTAGCTGCCAGAGATGCAGTAGCATGGAGTCTGGACAAGGTAGAGAATCATACGCGTTCCACATGTAAGAGGCTTCTTCTCACGAGACTGACAGAAGAGACTGTCAGAGACAGGGCCGGGGAAAAGGTTTTTTGGCGCGCTAGGCGTAGTAATGAAATCTTGCCCCCCCCCCCCCCCCAGTTTTTGATGACACCTGCATAATCCCACTTTCAGACTATCAGCCTTCTGCAATACTTAGTAGGCTAGTAGTGCTTCTATGCAGTGGCAGCCCAATGATATGATTCTTACCCTCTCTGCACTGCTCTGTCTGGGAACTCAGGGGATTAGAATCAGATCATCGCCACCTCTGCATAGAAGTACTATCAGAATGCAGGTGTCTTACTCCCCAGCGCTCCTATTAGGATGTCATCCTCAAGCGCTCCCCTTGTCCTTGTATAATCCCCACAGGCATGAGCAGTCCTTTTCATTACTTGCCCCACAACTCCCTCCCACACTTTGCTTCCCCCGCAAACCCTCTTCTCACACTTGCTTCCCCCGCAACCTCCCTTCCCACGTCCCTACCCTGCCTCCTTGTCACGAGCAGTGCTTGTAGCTGATGCGCTGCTCGTGAACTGCCTACTCTGACTGCCAGCAAGTGCAAGGAGATTGCTGGCTAGGTAGAGAGAAGTACGTCAGAGCTGGCAGTTCACGAGCAGCGCATCAGCTACAAGCGCTGCTCGTGACACTCCTCCTCGGTCCGGCTGTCTTCCCTCCTCCCGGCAATGATGTCAGTTCCTGTGAGAAGCAGGAGCTGGCATCATTACTGGAGAGGTCGGATAGCAGTGACAGCCGGGCCGAGGAGGAGGTAGGTAAGGAGAGGGGATGATACTAGGATAGCGCCCCTCTACTGCTACCCGTAGGCCCGGCATTTGCCGGTACGCCGTACTGGCGCAAAAGGCCTGCATGTCATATATAAATAAGGTTTTATTCAAACTTTTCATACTCTTTAATGCTTCCTGACTTCTGGCCTGTTTCTGATTACATGTTCTCCAGTCTCTTACCGACTCGGCTTATATGAGAACACTTTTCTTCTCACCTCCACAGTATGATGTTTGGCACCCTTGCTTGCCTTTGTGGAACCATTGGGAATCTCTTGTCTTTAGACCTGGTGGCTTCCAAACCGCAGACTCCTCACAAAGCCAAAGGTGTCTGTTATAGGCAGAGAAGCACGCTGAGATTGGTACTCCCCTGGGGTTTGGGTTGTCTTACATGACAATTCATGATCATCTGAAGTGGTTGAACTGGTCGCGGATTCATCACATCGAATTTGCTTAATACGTGAATATTGGAAGGTAGCAAATAGATGGAAATTTAGATTGTTACACAACTATTCAGTCTTTAGTCAATAACCCTCCTAGCAGTAGAGACCTTAAGGCTACAAATTATCTATACCCGCCATTTCCAATATGCATATAGTACAAGATACAGCAAAGTTTCCATATTGATATTATCCAATTTTCTTTTTTTCTTCAAAATATGAACAGAAAACTTTTTTTTTTTTAATGAAATCTTAGGTAAACTGGGTCATATACAAGATATACATATATAACAGGAAATCCAGGATCATTCTGGGGGCTTTTCTGCCCTGAATGATCTGCTTGTAAGTCAGCATTTTACTGTAATATCACAAGCACCGAGAATAGTTTGACAGGAAATGAAATGCTGCTATGTTTACAGTAAAAATGAAAACCACGTCAGGCAAAACCAATAATGCATTTCTTCCCATGTGACTGAAAGCTTGTTGTCTTAATAATCTGTTAACTGTGTCTATAAAAAGATCTGGGCAGAAAGAAAAACATTACATTTTCTGCTAGGAATACAGAACTTCAGAACGATCAGGCACGTCATTGTCTCTTCTACATAGAACCAAAAAGCAATGGCACAATTAGTACCTCATGGAAAAGTAGTGGAAGGAGAAATGTAAATTTCTTTTTAATCCTGTAGCTAACTGGGGGTATCCAGAACTGCTGGATTACTAGCTCAGAAACAGAGTCATACATTCAATCTGTTTCATTATACATCATCAGTGGTACAAGTTATGGCTTCTGTGAAATAATGTTTGAGAAGAACTAAAAGGCCAGCTTGATGCTTAAGGTGATGTGGGATACATAGAACCAAAAATCCCTCCACTGAAAAAGAGATATAGTGAAAGCCTACTTAAAAAAAGAATGTATGAACTACACAGATAGCATTTTCACACAAAAGAGAATATAAGACCACTGATAATGGGAAAGAGGGAGAAGGCCTGTGGTCAACAGTGCATCCAGAGTTGCTGGTTTAGTAGTACAGCCTGAAATTTTGCTGGTTTTGTACAGCAACTTTTAGGATTTTTTTTTCTAATTTCAATGAGCTTTTAACCTAACGGCAGCTTTCACAAAAGCACTTTGTGAGGAATTACTCCAATGGCAATCTGCCTTGTGAGAACTGTTGTTGAAGTAGGAACGCAACAGCTATCTTCAACATAAACAGGCTTATTAAGAACCTTTAGAAAATGTAAAACTTTTGCCACAGGCAGAAACACACTTCAGTACACAGGTTTAACTCATTGATACAGACAGTCGTGATGTTACGGACATCTTCACATATCTTTGCATGCACGTGCACAGGCACTTCTACTATTGACTAAGCCCCGAAGTGTGTTGAAGATGCAAATGTGACTAGGGGGAACTGCTCCCAATTTACCTGCTTGACTTCGCCATTTCAGACTGGCAAATTGGATGGTTGATAGCAGGGCTCCAGTGTTGGGTAAGGTGACCATTCAAAACAGACAATGGCAACTGTGACTAAATGACAACTTGACCTAGGGACAAGGTGACATGGAAATAGATAGATTATATTCACAGAATACATTTAGTGTGATTTGATCAGACTGATGTCACTGTCCATATGTCAGATTCGCTTAATTTTGCATGAATTCTCATCTTATTTTTATCCGACTGACTACGCCACGTTACACATGCAACAGCTATCACCGCTGTCCACCTGTTCAACAACTCTGTTCTCCACTTAGTCAATCCTGAGAAGTGAATTTGCAACTATTTCGGTGAAGTGATTTGAGTTGTATCTAGGTGAAATCGACAGGTGAATTCTGACTTTAGTCAATTAGTCCCAGAGTCCCTTAGCTCAGCAGATGTTGCACCGCCCTCTCCTTAACAAAAACATTCAAATTCAAAACATCTTAATGTAGAGAATTCAAAAAAGGTTCTCCAGCACTCCAATCCGTAAAATCTTATACTTTATTATGACCCCATGGTCAACCGTTAAAAACAATGAAACCAATCATAAGGCCTACGCGTTTCACGCCCAGGCGCTTAATCAAGGCCTTATGATTGGTTTCATTGTTTTTAACGGTTGACCATGGGGTCATAATAAAGTATAAGATTTTACGGATTGGAGTGCTGGAGAACCTTTTTTGAATTTTGACATTAATCGGTCACGTTTCTCTCTCCCGGCACATGATGTTACATTGGGATCGGTAGCGGCCTATTTTCTTCTTTTTTTGGATCTTAATATAGAGGTCCAGTGAAGAAAGAAATATGAATGCAAGGTAATAAAACAGCAGTTTTTTAAAAAATTATTTAAAGTATACCCCATCTATGACTTGACCCTTGCAACTTATGTAAGTCATAGAGACGTACTAAGCCAATAGGAACACTTAAAACAATGCTTCCAGCGAAACATGTGAAATGAAGCCTTTCTACAAAATTAACTATGGAAACATGGCAAGTTCTGGTAATAACAAACCCCCTTTTTCAAGCTTCCTCCAACCCTATAAATTTCTTTTAGACTTTTGCTATTAAAGAGCAAGTAGTTGTACTTGGTGTGCAACTTGCCACAGAAGAAGCTTTCACAGTCACGTTTTAATCCTGGAAATAAACAGATTGTCAAAACTGATACAAAGTTACACTTAGATACTTACTTAGATTGTAAGCTCCTTGGGGCAGGGACCTCCAACCTCTTGTGTCAATCACTACCTAGCACTTAATTTGTTGTACCCTTGCTTTATTTTACTTGTATTGCTTAATGCACTTTTCCCTTGTTTGTATTGTACTTGAATCGCTGAATTGTACAGCGCTGCGTAATTTTGTGGCGCTTTATAAATAAAATTATACATACATACATACTATCAAAACAAAATATCTGTAAATCTGGCCATGAGCCTTAGATAATGTACCTCCTAAAAAACAATCTCGAGTCCCTGTTTTTCACAGAAGGAACCTTTATTGGGTATATTTATTATTGGGTGAAATTCTTTTGTAGTTTTCACCTCCTATAGTTTGTGTTATTTATAAAATTATTTCCAGTTTCAAACCATTTACGGACTGGCATTTTAGAAATTATAGTTGTGCTTTCATTGGGTTCTTGTTCTGTTAAAAAAAAAAAAAAAAAGTACATTTTAGGTAATATTGTGTATATTTCCTGGTACAAATCAAACATTTACACGACCTCTTGTAATGATAAACAAAGATTTATACTAATAATGTATAGCGCAGTGGCTCAGTGGTTTGCACTACTGCCTTGCAGCACTGGGTTCATTTCCACTGGATTTCATAAGTGTGGGTTTCCTCCCATAATCCAAAAACATACATCTGTGTGTGTGTGTGTGTGTGACTATATAGGGAAACTAGATTGTAAGCTCCACAGGTCGGGGACCGAAGTGAATGATGAATCTCTGTAAAGAACTACATAATATAGTAGTGCTATATAAATATAATAAAAAATCAAGTACTATTTAAAGTGAACCTGATGGGGTCTATTCATTTAATATAACATACATACATACACACTGAAAGTAGCCTTGGCAACCCAAACAAATTAAATCCAAAAAGCAAAGTAAAACAAATTCATATAATCCAAAAAAAACAAAGATGAAAACACAGACCCATAAGAAACTGTTAAACTACCTCTATCTACAGCAAACTAAATTTGCATTCCAAGGTGGAGAACCCCTTTAAGTTTTTGAATACGACTCTTGGTACATTTAAAACTGAATGTATTTTATATATTCATTATCATATCTAGAATTGTTTAAAGTAGATATTCAGATAAGGGCAGACCAGCTGGAGCAAATACTATATGCGCTCAATGAGATATAAACATAGTTTATATGAAATGACTCACATTTAGTTCCTACTAACCCAGCAAAACACCACATTTTGCATATCATACTAGAGTCTATAGACAGAGAGAACCTGCTTCCTTATTAATGGACTTTACTGTTTCCAACTGGTTATAGCTATGACATAGAAACTTCTTGGTCACTAAGTCATGCTCCTTTCTCACTTTGTTCATACATAGGTGACATTTCCAGCCAAAAGCAAGTGTAACCATTTCTCACGGGAAAATGGTTAGAAACGTGCAATCAATTGTGTCCCTGTGGCTAAATGTGCATCCAGAACCACTGGTTTACTAGCCCAGATACAACTTGAAAATTCACCCTGCACCCATGACATGTTTCACCTTACCATACATTTTTGCTGATCGTTACTCCCAAACCCTATCTTCCTAAGAGCCATTAAATTATATTTTGCACAAACCATGTCTCCTTTTTAGCCCACCTCACTCTCCTTTCTGACTTGTGCAAATAAATTAGTGGTTCTTGATGCACAATTGGCTACTGGGGCATAAAGATGTGATTTCAGTGTCTCACTTTGCCATAAATGTTGGTTATACCTTTGCTTTTTTTGGGGTTTGTGCAGAAATGCTCTTATTTATCCGAGACTATAAGAATACCTCCTATTTTAAGAAGGTTTTAACTAAATCTCTATTTCAGTGGAGGGATTTTTAGCTCCTTTTAGTCCACATTCCCCTAAGCTTCCTGCTGACCATTGTGAGTTTATGTGCCATAGTGCATGTGGGATCAGCAACAAGGCTTACGTAATTAAATGTTGCAGAACTTGCAGACTGCCAATTTTTCTTTGCATGGGATAATTTGTCATAGTTCTAAAGGTTATCAAATCTGTCACTGTTTATTTTATAAAATGTGAATTTAAGTCATGCTGATGAATTGAGTTGGTATGAGCACTTAAAGCAATATTCCCTGGGATATACATGCAAATTATTATTAGGAAAAGAAATGTCTGCAAATATTATAAAATAAAATATTATATTGAAGCCCATTTGGTGTGGTGTCATTCAAAGGGCACACAATGATTTATGCTGTTACATTTACATGTTTTACTTTTTTTTTTTTTAACCAAAAAATCATAATTTTAATATATATATATATATATATATATATATATATATATATATATATATATATATATTTATATTTCTTTTTTGGAGTTTTAATTTTTTTTTCTAAAAGTCAAACTGTTTAAATCCAGAATGATGAGAGCTATTTGATCTGTCATCAGTTTTCTATGCTCAATATAGAATATTGCTGAGCACTTAAAGGGGCACTATAGTGCTGATATAACTGTACAGGGGTTGGACAATAAAACTGAAACAACTGTCATTTTAGTGTTGGAGGTTTCATTGCTAAATTGGACCAGTCTGGTGGCCAATCTTCATTAATTGCATCAGTAAGAGCAGAGTATGAAGGTTCAATTAGCAGGGTAAGAGCACAGTTTTGTTCAAAATATTGCAATGCACACAACATTATGGGTGACATACCAGAGATCAAAAGAGGACAAATTGTTGGTGCATGTCTTGCTGGCGCATCTGTGACCAAGACAGCAAGTCTTTGTGATGTATCACGAGCCACGGTATCCAGGGTAATGTCAGCATACCACCAAGAAGGATGAAACACATCAAACAGGATTAACTGTGGACGCAAGAGGAATCTGTCTGTGTGTCTTGGAATTTACAAAACACCACAGTGAATTTAGCGCTGGCCCCACCCAAGGTGCGGAGTCTAAGGGATTCCTGGTCTTCACCTTTAAACCCCCCGCAAGGGGGTACTGGGCTTTACCGCAAGGGAATCCCTAGGTTGCGGCCCCTGAGGGAGCCACCCACTGGTGGTGCTGTAGTGGAGTAGGAGGAAATGTCCAAGAACTGGAAAATACAAAGCCAGGAGCAGGACTCAGGACAGCCAGCCTGCAGAGTATATATAGGCAGAGCCTAATGGGGATTGGCTGGCAACAAATTACCAGATGGAAGTAAACAAATCCAATAATACAAGGCACCTGTGCAAGGTGGGAAAACAGGAGCGAGCTGGACTGGAAACAGACACTAGTAAATGAAAAGGGTCAAGCCCTACAAGCAGCTCTGTGGCATAGAGGAAAGATCACCTCCTACAAGCAGAACGTCCAGGGTTTGAATCACAAGACAGGAGTGACTACTGTGTTACAGTCTGAAAGGGATGTTTGGGTGCTAACCCAGATTGTATACATAAAACCACAGCTGCCCAAATCATGTTTTTGTCATTCCCAAGACAAATTGATGTTGTATTGGCCGCAAAAGGAGACCATACAGCATACTAATAAATTATTGTGGTCTAAAACCAGGTGTTAGTTTCATTTCCAACCCCTGTACATATAAAATTCCTTTATTCTAAGCCAGCGGTTGGCAAACTGTGGCTTGCGAGCCGCATTTGGCTACTTGGCCGCGGGCTGCCCTCCCACCTGCCCTGGCGTTTCACGTCTCTTGTGATGGGACGTCAAAGGTCATGTGATCGGGACCGTACATGCTCCTCCCCCTTTGTGGCTCCAGGAGCAATTTGCAAAGGTGGAGGAGGGAGAAAAATGGCTCCCTCCTCTCCGAAGATTGCCGACCCCTGTACTAAGCTGACACAAATAGATAAAAAAAAATATATATGGAAGAAATAATACTTGCCATCTGTTTCCCTTAATTAGTTTTCATGAGAGCTAACATTTTCTTCTCCATATCCTTTCTGTTCTGCATGAGTAAAAGATGCTTGACTGCTATTAGTTAAGCAGTGTGCTGACCTTTTGTCCACATAAATTAAGTTGGAATGCAGGAGATTACAGAGGGAAAGCTGATGTGCACATGTGCTAAGTAGTAAGTAGTGCAAAAATGTCCGCGGAGGGTACCTTTTCATGGAAAACTGGCCAGTATATGTCATACACATATTTGCTGGTGCAAGAGTTTTCACTGCTGCCTACTTAATCATTCTGCATCACATGAAACAACTACTGTATGTATATGTATAGTACTGAATATGTAAAGCTGTAATCTGACTATAGTTCCCCTTTAACTCTTTTCAGCAGAATCAGACCTCTTTGTAAATAGTCACAGGATGGTAACTTTGTTACTGAGTATCTATAACAGTAAATAAAGTCACTTCCCTCAATAAGATATAATTTTCAGAGTGACTCAATCTGTAACAAGATTAAATGATGTCAACTAGGACCTGCTGCAGCCTATATTCTTAATTTCTTTTTTTAGGTAATGTTATTGTCAATTTCCCTTTTCTGATTACTGGAAGTGCATATCTTATAAATGGTTAACATTTGTATAGATGTCGCAGATGTCTACCTAGTATAATGCACCAGTGACATTTTCATTTTGACAAACAATGTTATATATTTGCATTATCATTTATGATTTTGCAATCCTGCTGCATTGTATCTAGCCACATTCTCCTTTCTTTTCATTTTCACTGCTATTTATCTTGTCTGCCACCAGATGTCAGCACCTATGGAGCTTACTCTACCATGGGCATCACTTGTTATAGAAATGGTAGTACCACTGTCCTCTTTGATTGAATATATTTATTGTTAAACACATGTAAGCCACATCACAAGAGGCAGAGGTTCAGTAAACCCCTTTCTCTGCAAGCAGTGGTTCTCTATGAAATAATGGTAATCAAGTAAGAGGAGTACTGTAGAATTATATGATACTTTATTTGGACTAACAGTTCATTGCTGAAGACAAGCTTTAGACAGACATTCTGTGTTCCACAGGTCAAAGCAGTACTAAAGGACACACAGTTTCTAATTTACTACAAACTGTGTATCCTTTAGTACTTGCTTTGACCTGAGGAAGAAGGAATATCTCTCAAAAGCGTGTCTTATACAATGAACTGTTAGTCCATATAAAGTATCATATAATACTACAGTACTCATCTTTCTTACTATTCAACTGGACTAATATGGCTTAAACCATGTTTGTGCTACGATGGGAATCAAGGAGTCATTTTAGAACCAGTCATTGTAGACAGACACAGCAATAAGGTCCCAAAAGTAATGATAGCAACTTGACTTGAGGCGAGGGGTGCAAATACTTTGTACCACCTCACCTTTCTTATGGGAATATTCCTCAGATGAGATGCCATATCAGTTAAATGTTGTATTCCTATGTTTTAAAATAGAATTAAACTTTGGCTTAATCCTTTATTAAATCAATAAGTCTGATAGATATAAACACAATAAAAATTAAAATGCTGAGATATGATGAACCATTAAAAGTTATCAGCTCTTGCATCACATTTATTCCCTAACAGTGCAAGGCATCCATTTTGCTGTTTTAGACACACACCCTCCCTCTCTCAGACACTCCCACATACATAGAGCTTTAACTTATACATCTATTTATTAAATTTCACTAATACGCTTGTTATGCTTTACTGTTTATCAAATATTTGACATCAAAAGAAGAGAAAACTGCCAGCGGAGGCTAGGAATTGTTTTTCATTGAAACTGATATAAAAAAACAGTTTCAGCTATTTTTGTTAATATTCAGTATGGACAAAACAGCCTTTACTCATGTTAAATTATTGCCTGTTGTCATATACAGTCATGACAAAATGGTAGTGTTGTTCTTTATGATAATACATGTATATTGTAAGTATATAGTCATTATATAGAAATAGATAAACGCATATAGTTACAGCGGTATTGTCTCCTTTAAACAGATCCATGTCATCAAGATGACATCACTTCTCTGTAATTTGTCTATTTAAGAGAAATTCACAACAATATGTCATCACTATTTTTTACCTGACAATACACAGAAATCACTATGCAACCATTTGTTTCTCTGCATCATGATTTTGTTTTTTTAGTAAATACGCACGATCGATTGAATTTGCAATGGACCAATGAAGAAAATTGTTGCAAATGTATTTGGTGAGGTGAATAAAAATGGCCCCTAGTGTACAATGCCATATACTGCACAAGCCACATCATATTTTCATAAGTATTAAACTGCTAACAAAACTTTTTTTTCCAGTGATACTACTGAAATACAGCAGTTGCTCCAGTCTCGGGAACCCTGAACACTCCATTTCGTAGGCAGTGATCTTTCCTCCATGCCACAGAGCTACTTTTGGGCTTAGAGCCCTTTCATTTACTTGTGTCTGTTTCCAATCCAGCGTGCTCCTGTTTTCCCGCCTTGCACAGGTGTTTTATATTAATGGATTTGGTTACTCCCATCTGGTAGCTTATTGCCAACCAATCCCCATTAGGCTTGGCCTATATATACTCTGCAGGCTGGCTATCTCATTGCCTGATTATAGGGCTTATTTCCTGAGTCCTGGTGTGTTCCTGTTTCCCTACTCCTGGCTTTGTATTTCCCAGTTCTCAGAAGTTCCCTCCTACTCCACTACAGCACCACCAGTGGGTGGCTCCCCCAGGGAGCCCAGTACCTCCTTGAGGGGGTTTAATGGTGAAGACCAGGAATCCCTTAGACTCCGCACATTGGGTGGGGCCAGCGCTAAATCCACTGTGGTGTCTTGTAAATTCCAAATTATCCTGACAACTACCCATTAATGAGTTAATCAGTAAACAGAGAGGAGAGAAACAGATCAAGCATGATTTCAGTTTTATTATTAATAACATTATTGTTTCTTTTTATAAATCCAGAAATAGGGGGTAATTCACTATCCTCCGAAGTGAGGTGCGTAGTCTTCGACTCACTTCGGAATAACTGAGATGCGCTCACTGATGTCCTGCACGCGGGCATAAGTGAGTGCATTAAAGGGATTCCAGTCTCTGCGAGGCAACTCTTATGCTCTCACCGAGACTGGAATCCCTTTAATGCACTCGCTGATGCCCGCGTGCAGGACATCAGCGAGCGCATCTCAGTCATTCCGAAGTGAGGCGAAGACTACGCACCTCACTTCGGAGGACAGTGAATTCCCCCCATATTCTATTATAGGAAAACAAGTGAATAAGGACAATGGTTAAAAAGCAATGGTAGACATTATTAATTAAAGAACCTCATTTTTCAGAAAATGAAATCTAGTAAATGAATACTTGTAATGAACACACTACAACCTACACAATAAAACAGCATAAAAGCACAAAGCCTGGTGATACTATTGCCATGATATAATCACATAGTTCTTCTGTGCATTATTATACAATCCTTTGTGCCCATTACGGACCCCTTGGGTCCTTGGTCCCCAGAGTAGCTGCTTCAACCCTTGTAGAAAGGCCCCTAATGATATTTGTATTTGATAATGATCTTTGATGAATATGCAAGTTGGGGAAATGTTGAACTGTTGTGAATTCACGCTTCTATGGAACAATCTGATGAATATCCCCCTGCCTGATTCTACAAGGCTTACCATTCCTGCCTCTTGCCTAGTTGGATATTGCCATTCTCAGATCCAATTTGTATCTCAATCAGAAAATGACAGGAGTTGTTCCTCCTGAACTGGCTTGTAATTCTTAAAGTGCCCCTGCCTCCTCAAATCTAATACTAATTTAGGTTATACTAATGAAATCAACGTTTTTGTAAATATAGATGTATTTTAAAAAATGAAACGGTGTTTAAAGGTACATTTTATAAAATACATCTATATTTACAAAAATGTTGATATCATTAGTACAACCTAAATTAGTATTAGAGTTTTGTGGTGACAGGCGCACTTTAATGCCTGCAAAAACAAAAAAATGACATGATGATGCAATGGCCCATGAATGAATACAAGTATTAAACCACCAAAACACATACAACATTTCAGGATGATACTTTATCTTGTAACTGCATAATATAGTGGGAATTGACTCCTGGGTAATACCCTCTCTCACAAAATTAAAGTGTCCCTAGAGCCACATCACTGGGTAAAAGTGGCCAGTACCTGTATAACATGCCGTAGTCCAATAAAAAGACAATAACCAAGAGTTACTGGCTGGTAAATGTAGCAGCTATTATAACAGAATAAATATTATGAAAGTGTCCAGGCATGCCCTCCTCCACAGGCAGATATCTACATTTTTGTATCAGGGCATCCCCTTGCATCATGGCAGGTGTGTGCATACATTTGTGGTATGAGTTTATTTACAGTGTCCTGCTTTTGACATTTTGAGCCAGACCCCATGATACAGCAGATTTATTAGAGGGTCTGTCCATTAACCATTAGTGTCCTTTTCATATTCATATCATATAGAATTAATGTCATATTCATTTCCATATCAAAAGTACTTCACTCTGTTGCCCCTTCCTACATCTCTTCCCTTGTGTGCCCATATAGAACTAGCCATCAACTCCGTTCACCACAAGGCAATCGTCTTTATGAACCATTCACTAAGATTGCCCATTCTCATCTTTACAAACCTAAACTGATATCTTGCAGCACTAGCACTGGTTTTCATGTCTTTATTTTATCCTTAAGAAGTTAATTATTCAATTTAATACTTTTTAATAGCACCCGTAGGCTAATGAACTGACACTTTATGCTACTGCACTTGTTACCCTCCTATCTGTTTATATAATTCTTCCTCCTATTTAGATTGTAAGCTCTACGGGACAGGGACCTCCGTCCTCTTGTTTCAATCATGGCCTGGCACTCACTTGTTCTTTGTTACACACTTTCCCTTGTCTGTATTATAACTGTATTGTTGGATTATAAAGCTCTGCATAACATAGTGGTGCTTTATAAATAAAAATATACATACATACTTACCTTTTTAGGCAAGTTTTCCATTCAGCTGGTTAAGCTCTTTGTTTCAACATTAAAACGAAGAGCACAGTGCCACCACTGCAGCTGGCTTAGGACCACCACACCCTGCTCTTTGTGCCATGACTACAGCACATCACCTAAATCAGCGGTCGGCAAACCGCGGCTCGCAAGCCACATGCGGCTCTTTCGTTCCTTCATTGTGGCTCTTTCAGGAGACGCGGCTCAGCTGAGCTGCACGATACGCAGCGTGTAGTAGATGCCGGGGATAGAGAGGAGACGCCGGGGATAGAGAGTAGACGCCGGGGATAGAGAGGAGACGCCGGGGATAGAGTGGAGACGCTGGGTATAGAGAGGAGACGCTGGGGATAGAGTGGAGACACCGGGTATAGAGAGGAGATGCTGGGGATAGAGTGGAGACGCCGGGGATAGAGAGGAACGC
>WMED01015875.1:0-13501 GCA_019650415.1 Pipa parva
GGTTGGGGGGAATTGGTGGGGGACTCCTACTGACCCCACACAGAGATCGGCAGCTGTGCTGTGTTGGCAGCACTAAGAAGGAGAAGGAACCCGGAAGCGCTGATCACATGCGCTCCTGGGTTCCTATTGGCTCCTGTGACCAATCGGGTCACAGGAGCCCTCCTTTTTGCATGAAGAGAGTCAGCTAGGACTCCCTCTGTGTCGGATTCAGTGCTCCACTGGCGAAAAAACACCTGGTGGAGCGCAGGACCAGGGGCCGCAAACTAGCATCCTGAGGGCCGCATTTGGTCAGCGGGCCGCAAGTTTGAGACCCCTGACATAGACCATTTTTATTCTACCCTATATGAATCAGTTGAATCGGAAAGTTCAGCGAAACCAAAAATAAAGGTGAAAACACATAAAAATGCAATGAAACAAATCGAAATGTATCAAAAAAAAAAAAAACCTTTATAAATCCTCCCTGTTTTTGAGTAAACCTGAGTAGAGAAGTAAAGATCCTATTCATATTTTACTTTGTGATTTTTTACTTTATTGACCTTGGCTTCATTTACTGCTGGCTTGGAAATGGCTGATGTCATTTCACCAAGGTACACATACAGAACTTGGAATATCCATAAGGTTAGCAGTAGCTGGTCTAGGGGTAGTTCTAGTTGGGTGTTCCTCAGATACTTACCCATCTTTAGTCCAGCTCCGCCTCCTCGTTCATGTTACATCAATCTTCTTTTTTTCAGCTTCCAGAATCACAATCCCTTTAAGGTTAACACCTCCTCTTCAGCATCACTGATGTGAAGAAGCAATATTATTTTGGAATACTGGTTCTGTGATATTGACGGTGTTGAAGAGAATGCGGAAATGAATGGGACTGGAGACACTGGAAGCTAAAGAAAAGAGAACTATTTTCCAAGCCTTATTATTTTATATACAGTATTTAAAACCCTTGACGACTGTCATTTTTTTTTTACTTTTTTTTTTAAACAGTTAAAATTTAGTTTGGGATAAAATTTATAAGACTATATTTCAAGTTCTTTTAAATATGTTATAGAGATGCACACGCATATTTGTGGGCATATTAAAGTTATGTTTTAGTTTTTAGTATACTCCATAAAATGTCCCTGATGGTTTGAAAAGCTGGGGGAAAAAAGTAAGGTCACTGGACCTTAAAGACTTTGATAAAACTGTTCTTTACTGAAAACTAGAATAGTCTATTTGCGTAACCTCATTCTACTTCTTATTGTTTTGAATATAAATATATATTTTTTCTGCTCGGAAGAATGGCATGCATTGTATTTTTCGCATCCTTACTTTGTATTCTTTAAATCAGTATAGTACCTTCACTTGCAGTGTATTAGGTAAGTGGATTTTTGAAAATAGAAGACAAGTCTCCCACTGAGCTGAATCTGTCATCGCTTATCAGCCTGGCGGTACTGAACTGAGAGAAGAGTTGCTAAGACAATTACCTGCACATAGTCCTGAAGAACTTGCATAAACAGCCTTGAAATGAATTAAAGCTTTCTATTTTCTAGAGCTGACAATGTAGGAGGTGAGGATCTACTGAGCCTTCGATATGAAATGCAGTGGTAGGAAGAAAAACAAATAAATTACCCAACGCTCCATATCTTGATTCACCTCAATTAATTGTTTTTTTGGGAAACTGTGGGGGGGGGAAAGGACTCCTTGATACATAAGGAGTTTTTTTTTAACCTAATTTCCCTGAACATAAACAAAGCATTTCTGCATTGATGATTTAATCATTAACACAGAAATCATCAGCGATTACTTCCTGGACAATTTTGAAATTTCACTGTTTATATTTTCTTGCCATCAAACGGAGGTCCTGATTGGCTAAACTCTACGTCTCTATACATTTCATCATGTGACCATAAACGGATGAAATTTGATTCCCAGATCTAAAAAAAATAAAGACTTATTTGAAGCAACAAAATAGGAAAACCTTAAAATGAAACTTTCTAGAAAACAAAGACGGGGGGGGGGATTATTCATCAAATTGTGAACTTACACCCCAAATTAATTTTTGACAATTCACATCAACTTACACATTGTGTAGATAAATCAGTTGTGCATATTCACTATAACTATATTTACTATAGTAAAAATGACAAAGGGGCAACATCTATAAATGATCATAAGTAAGAACAATGTCACCATGTGTTGTTCCCTGGTATTCTTGCCATAGAATAGTAGCATAAACTGCAACAATCCATTTACATTTTTTACTATGACGGGCAATTACCAGATCGTATTGGCACTTGGTAGCCAAAATGTCTTTTTAAAATGTCAATAGATTAACAAGGAACCCGGACTACAACCTTCAGATTTTCCAGCAATTACAGTAAAAGTATGATTTTCACTAGTATGGCTCAGATCTGTACCCAGGATGTAAGGGAGTAGTACAGTGAGTAGACTCCACTAGACCACCCTGCTTGCTACCTCTGTTCATTGTGTTGTATGTTCTTACCATTAAATGGAGGATGCCCCAGTATTTGTGGCTATGGGGTTTACTGGCTAAAGTCCGAATTGTTGCGTAAAGGTGTGAATTCACCAGTTAAAGACAGTCACGTCTTCATAACAAAAATATAGTTGCAGCCGCGACTTTAAAATTGTTGTGGTCACACTTTTACAATGGGAAAATTGTCACGGTCACAGATTTGCTATGGGAATCCGCTGTTTGAGAATTCGACAATCGCATTCTCATGTTAGTCAATAACCCCCTATATGTACTGTGTATGTGTTGTTATTCCAAATATTCCAAAGTAATATGATCAATACATTTGCTAATCTTCCTTTGTATATCTACTTTTGGATTAATAAAGGTGTACATGTGCAAGATTGCAGTCTTCCTTGTATTTCTGTATCACAAAATCCTCCAATGACAGAAAACTAAAAACTAGCTCATATAAATACAAATTTATTTATATCATTTTCGAATGATCTGTAAAGCAATGTTTTACACTGCTTCCATTCACACAGGAGACATTCCTATGGCCTGCAACCTATTTTACTAGATGTTTCAGCAAGGAGAACCCATTCTGGTTTTCCACAGTTTGTCTACCCAAGTACCCCCAAGAAAAGCCTCAGGGGATCAAAAAAACCTTCCTACAGTTGAACAAGTCTCTCCCTCTGCTGTCCCTCTACCTGTTACATCTTGAATTACTTTAGTGTTTGCTGGGGAAATAGAATTTTTATTTTTTTTTATCAAACTGTAGATAAATTATAGGAAAAAAAATTCCTCCTTTATCCTAAACTGTCAATAACACCAATAAGGAACTGGGAGGCAAGAAGCAGATGAGAAGTCTTAGGCATCATGGGGTGGCACAATTCCCAGAAATCCTTTCAACATGCACATTGAGAATTGAGGCAACCTGCACTTCACTCCTAAAAATACAGAGAAAGGCAGGAAGATGGTTATATTTTTGACAATTCAAAAATGAGATAAGTACTATTTGTATATTAGAATACGATGAAATGGGTGGTGTTATATTAACAATTATCAGCAACAAAGTAAATGCCTTTTTACGTTATGTTTGTTCAATACTTGGTTTATCTTTTCAGCTTGTAAACGGTGTACAGTATACATTGCAAATGTATAATTAATGTGTAAAATTTCTTAAGAAATCAACTTAAAAAAAAAAACGGTATATTTTCTACAAAATATCACTTGTCAGGTTTCCGTCGGTTAGTAATCCCCCCTGTTTGGATTGTTGCTAAGGTTATTCTCTGTAAAGCTTTGAATGTTTTAGTGATGCCAAAGGCAGTGCCAAGCATTTCAAAATAAATGCTAGCTTCTGCCGAGAATACAGCGAAGAAAAAATGGAGATGAGAAATTGTGTCATAAGCTTGATGTTTAATAAATAGCTAGGTGATGCAGAAAGACAGAAAAATGATAGACCGCCTGGGATTGTGGATTTCTTATGAAACAGGTAACTGTTTTTAGGACACCAAATCTAAAAAGTGCTGGGGAAGGGTGAGAAACCTGTGTATTCGAGGGGATTGCTACAGACTGCCATTTTAGAAAGCCGCTAAGTTCTCACCTTTTTGCAACGTCTTCCTCTACACCTTTTTTTTGCCTGTGCAATCTATTCTGGCTTTGCTCATCAAATCTCTTGGGCTGGTGTTTCAAGGAACCTCAATCATTCCTATCTCAGTCCAAGCAGAGGAAGAGAATGGATTTCAGCTCAATTACCCTTCGCATTGCAATTCCATAACGCCTGAGTGAGGCTTTTTAACCATAAACAAAAAAAAAAGAGAAAAAAGAAAACCTTTTGCAGCCTGAGTTTAAGCTCAGACGTGCAGAATAGACCTTACTAAAAAGATTTTCATTGTCTCAGCTTCATACTCATGGCTAAATTTGCTTTTTTATTTTATTCTCTCATCTCACACTAACTACTGTTTGATTCTGGCACCCAAGTACAAATGTCCTAAAGGGTATATATTTTGTGCATATGTGTTGTCCCTATGACAGCTAGCTACCCTTCTTAGTAACTTGTCCCTGGAACTGTAACAGTGACAATATTATGTCATCATTGGTTTCCATGGCATCACGGTTACATCATTTGTAATTGGTCATGTTTTAACATGCCCAAAATGAATCCAGCTACTACCTACTGATGTTTATCTTGCCCAAGTGCTTGTGATAAATGTTCTGTCTACACAACAAACTGCCATTAGTTCTAAAAAAGTATAACTCAATGCCATTAATACAGTACATAGGTATGTCTTCTGTACATATCTTTACCACTGATCCGACATACTAGTGTGAATAAAGCATAGATATATCACAAAAATATCTCTTCACATGAAATAAGGCACCCAAGGTTTATAAGCACAATATAGGTATCAAATAGTAAGCACAATAAATCTATAGAAAATAACAGAAAGATTACAATCCTAGAAACAATGAAATAATCTGGTACAGCAAATTTCCAACATTCCCCTTCATCAGGTTTCCAATAAGTGAATGTTGGCTTTCTATAAGCATTTATATGTAAAGTACCAACTTGAGGCTGGCATTGCTGGGCAGCAACCTGGGGAGAAAGACACAAGTAAATATTTATTTTCCCCCTAAAGTAACTGACTTGCATTGAAAACACTGAGGAAAGTGCTGACATAGGCAAGAATTATCTAAACCGGTGGTTCCCAAACTTTGAGGCGGCCTCACTTAGAAGGCACAATTCTATACTAAGTGAGGCCCAACGAGAACCATATCTAGCTGCAAATAATTATTTTTTGATTAGTAATCCTTCCAAATTGCATTAACACCTTGGTGCAAGTAGTGTTTTTATGTATGTGTTTTTCTGTAATATTCTGTTCAATACATTGAAGAGGCCTAATGAAAGAAATCCTTAAAAGGATATTTCATGATTGATAGCCGTAAGTACAAGTTGTGTGGCCCTCACCTAATTTTGGGGCTACCGCTGCCCTTTAACTGGTGTTGTAGCTGTGATGATGCCTGAAAGTTGTTATTATACTAATGCGTACAAGCTGTGTCTGCTTAATGTGTTTTATTATGGGATGGCAATGTAAAATATATATAACCTTAGCTGTATAATATTATGTATATATCCACAGCTGTATAGTATCACCTGTCAAACCACAGCTGTATAGTATCACCTGTCAAACCACAGCTGTATAGTATCACCTGTCAAACCACAGCTGTATAGTATCACTGGTAAAACTACAGCTGTATAGTATCACTGGTAAAACTACAGCTGTATAGTATCACCGGTAAAACTACAGCTGTATAGTATCACCGGTAAAACTACAGCTGTATAGTATCACTGGTAAAACCACAGCTGTATAGTATCACTGGTAAAACCACAGCTGTATAGTATCACCTGTCAAACCACAGCTGTATAGTATCACCTGTCAAACAACAGCTGTATAGTATCACCTGTCAAACCACAGCTGTATAGTATCACCTGTCAAACCACAGCTGTATAGTATCACCGGTCAAACCACAGCTGTATAGTATCACCGGTCAAACCACAGCTGTATAGTATCACCTGTCAAACCACAGCTGTATAGTATCCCATATTTAAGCACAATAAGAAATGGACTCACAAAGTGAAAAAACTTTATCTAATTATCCTTTACATTTCAGGGTTTGTTTATTTTTGCCATGTTTACCTTTATCCCACCATACCTCTATATAACAATACAATAGACAATTTAGCAATGGCTATTAAGGATTTATGACCTCTGCTCTAGCCTATAATGAATTATCAAGCTTTTGAAAAAATGGTCCATACAAATAAAGATTGTACTTAGATTGTAAGTTCTACGGGGCAGGGACCTCCAACCTCTTGCGTCAATCGCAACCTAGCACTTAGAGATGTATATCCTTGTGATATTTTTCTCTTATTGTTTAATGCACTTTTCCCATGTCTGTATTGTACAGCGCTGTGTAAAATTGTGGCGCTTTATAAATAAAATGATCCATATATACATAAAGAATATTACATTTTAGGCAAGTGATAACTAAAAGATTCACTGGTTTGTAACCTGGGTCCAGTGCCGGCTCTGCCATTAGGTGGAAGGTGGGGGTGGCGCGGTACAGGGGGCGCCGGGGGACTTGGGCGGCGCGGGATTGAGAGGGGGTGCCAGGGGAGGGTTGCGCCTAGGGCGTCTATAGGGCCAGAGCCGGCTCTGCCTGGGTCAAATTAATTTAGTAACTAAAAAACAGTGTTAAGGTCAGCTGGGAATCCCTCACATGTACTATTACATCTGAATAACTATAACATTATTATATATCCAATAGAGGTTGCAATACCTGAAACTTTATTGTCTCCTATAGCTATATTTAGGTAGCAGCTGTCAGTCCCCACTGATATACGGGAGTAATTACCCAACATGCTTTTTAAGTCTATGGGCAAAATGTACTAAAATTTGAAACAATTTTTTTTTTCTTTTTTTTTTTTTGGCCATTTTAACCTCCCTTTTGAGCTATTTTTTTTTTTTTTTTGCCTGAAAATTGGGAAAAAAGGTCTAAAATAAATCATTTCCAATTGTCATAAATTCCGCCCATAATATGTGAAATAATGACTCGTGTGCACATTTCTTTGCAAACTACAATTTTGCCTATACAATATCAATCTGTACAGTACAGCTTTATCATTAGCCTCATACAATAATATTTTTAGCAAGATTTTTATGCCAACAGTATATGTTGTGTAAGAACAGAACAAAAAACTGGAGCATTCAGGGGTTACCTATTGTTTAGCGACAAATGCGCAGCTCTACAGACAGCTCATATGGAAAACAGATCTATTTTCTCTACAGATATTGACATTAGAGGACTATAGTTATGCAGTATCCACAAATTGGGAAAAATAAAATAGTAGCTGAGAAGTGGATCTACTTGTGTATTGCCCATAACTCACATTTAAAAAAAAAAAGCCTTATTTAAAAAAGTTATTTAAAAAGTCTTCTACTTTTAATGATATTTTTAGCGTGCGTGATTCAAAATGAAGGAACTTCATACAGTATTGCTAACAATGTAATGTTCCCTTTACACCACAAAAACATTATATTCTACAAAACATTCTGAAGCACTTAAAAAATTATTTCTGCACCATTTGGGTTTTTCTGCACTAGTAATCTTGTTGCCATTTTCTATCTCGGTGCAATACTTCCATGTGTAAGGGTTGCCATAGCTTTGCACTTATATGACTGATGGGCTGATGTAGAGGATACTTATCAAGCATAAATACTAAGCAACCATTGCAGTCTGTAAGGTGAAATGATGTTCCTCGTTCAGCTTTAGTCCCATCACAGGTCACTTTAATCTCTTTGATGCAACAGTGGATGACAACATAAAGAGTCCCATTAAGTCTTACCAGTATCAAAATTACATATAATTTAACTATAATTTGTTACTCTAGAAAGACTGTTATCACTGATGTCATCAAGGTATAGGAGAACATTGTGAGGAACCACAATGATTGTTCTAAGAAATGGTTTTCACATCAGAAACCAATATGATTTGTTTGAAACACCAATTAGTTGGACCAGGCTCCAGTATCTGAAAGGTTCTTTGGGTCTATATCACAACTATTAGTCAAGAATAACAACATGGAAACCTTGTCAGTAATGACCAAAATCTAAAGTCATCATTTTGGAAATTTGGACAGATTAAGTCATAACATACAAAAATTAATCCATGATAAAATGGTAACAAAAAAAAATAAATAAACCACAAAATACAAACACTCCAAAAATATTTTGTATGCTTCTTTTTGCAATGTTTTTCTAACTTAAATATTAGAGTAAGAGGCCCCCTTTTATACGTTTTTAATTATAACAATACATTGATTACTCAAGAGATACTGTAAGAAGAACAAAGATGAATGAATAATAATGAATTCTTCAGCATGTAGAAAGATATATGGATCATTTTCATTTTTGGAGTTAATGTCCTTTTAAATTTACAGCTATAATAGAAACACTTGTACTGTAATATTTGATATGCATAAAACTAGAAAGGAGGTAGTAAAAATAAAGTGATAGGATTAAAGGGAAGGAAAGTGAAATATGACATCATGCTCTAATTAGGTCCATGTGAAATTAGCCGAGGTGTACACGGATCAAGAGAGATGAGGACTGTTAGGCCAGGGCAACACTGTCCGTTTTGGATCTGAGCTGCCAAAATAGTATACATTTGCTTTTTGTGAGGTACTCTACACTGAATATTTTGTTTTGCACCATAGACAACAATAAGCCTATTGAAAAACAGTTCATTTACAAAACAGTGAGTATGCCCCTAGTTTTAAATTTCCGGTAAGATCAAAAAAATGAAAAATTGCCATTTGAAGTCAAATGGCAGTTATTTAGAAACAGCTATTGTAAAAAAATGTTATCTTTGAAGCTGAATTCATGAATTCTATTGCTTTCTCTCTCTTTTTTTTACTTTACTGATAGTAGCCATATTGTTAAACAGACCTTACCCAGTCCCATTAATTTCTAATGAGATTCAGATAATACACACTAAGGAAATGGCCCCGAAAGCACTTTTTGCCTTTCATTTTTGTAATAGTTAAATATCACTACCAAATATATAAAGATAATACCATAATATTATAGACAATCGAACATTTTTAGAAGCACAGATTGAATAGATATAAAATAGTTTGATATAAAATGTATTTAGGAATTTTTTTTTTTTTAATGTCCTTTTGATGAGGAAATGAGAGAAGAGAGAAGTCATTTTAATCTGTAGGCCGTGGGTAACTGTTCTTGTAATACTGCGATATTTAATAAAATCGAAAATATCGATATCGCGATATCGGCTGATTTTTTTTACCAATATCGCAATAACGACCATTTTTCGATATCGTGATAACGCATTACCGATATCGCGATATCGAATCTGTTAGTCTGTTCATTTGTATGGAAAAATCCATAATATCACTAAAATTCGATATCACGATATCAGTAAATACGACTCAAGAAAGAAAAGTTGGGCTGACAGGGAAGGTGACAGCGAGAAATGATGTATAAAAGGTTCATTTTTTAAAATACATACTGTATATATTTACAAAAATATTTATTTCATTAGTAGAACCTAAATTAGTATTATGAAATTTATTAAACTCGGAAAATACCGTTTGCGCTTTTCCGAGTTTAATAACTGGGGAGAATGATTTGAAGTTTCTCCCGGTAAATATCGCGAGATTTGACTCGTGTGATACTTGCCATGACAAACTTTTTAAATTAAATATATCCATGGAAAGGTATCTATATTGTATGGCTGCCTTTCCATGGATATATTCAATTAAAAAAAAATTTTCATGGTAAGTATCGCACGATGCAAATCTCGCGATACTTACCGGGTGAAACTTCAAATCATTCTCCCGATTAAACTTAAAAAAGCGGAAAAGGCTTTTTCGAGTTTAATAAATTTCGCTTTTAGTGTTTTGAGGTGACAGGTGCACGTTAAAGACTATCGAAATACATGCGAGTCTGTAACAGCCTTGTGTGTGTTTGAGTGAATATACCTTTCATCTTGTCAACCTACAGTACACACTGAAATATAGCTATGTTGCTATTTCCTTTTTCTAATCCCTGAGCCCTCTTCTCTTCTTTAGACTTCAACTTTACATCTATTTTTCTTTTTAGCGATAATATCTATTAGATCAGCTGATATGACATAATCAGGTGAAATTATAAAACAATGATTACTTGATATTGAAGATCCTATTGTACATACATAATCCTTATCTGGTAGCCATCGAATTCTTGAAGAAGAGAAACAACAGATCTCTTCTAAGGAGAGTATAACTGCTTCAAAAGCACGACAGTTTTAATAAGCTTTCTTCATATACTTGATTACATAAACGTTGAAATGCACACGAATTTGCCAATGGAACCTGAAGGAAAATGCTTTTGAAAAAAGACAGTTTAAATATCTGCCCTTTAATAATCAGATTGAAATTAATTTGGTCTATGTTTTCATTTCACTCGCTACAGTGAGATTTTGCACTTGATGAAGGCATTCGGTAATGAAAACATTTTAAATTGTCAAAAGGAAATGAAAAGAGAACAAATTAGACAATTTATTATGAATACATTGGGTTGACTGTGGGGGTTTGTTCTGTTCTTGTCTATTTTAAGGGAAATTAGTCCTTTTACGATTACTGTATAAGTAAAACCACTCTGAAAAATTATCTGGTCCAACTAAGAGATAAGTTTTAATAGATGGACGCCAGGCAGCCACTTAAGCTTATTAAATAGTAGAAGTAAGAACATACTTTTGCTTTGGAGAATCAAATTTCTATAGTTTTTTTTTTTAATTTTATTATTATTCCAGTGCACGGTAATTACAGGCTGCCGGCAGAACACAAGTTATTCTAAAGCTCAAGTTCTTTCATTATTTATATACTGTATGGATGAAAATATATACAGAGTTATTACATTTAACAATTTATTGCTGGAAATTAAATAGGACAATATTGGGTCCCAAACACTTTGATTTATGCTAAATATTAGTTTTTTATTTATGCAATCTGATTTGAAATCTTACCATTTTTTTATTTATAGTAAAAAAAAAAAAAAAAAAAAGTGACGATTTTAATCCAGCCCATGGCCCTGCACTTTATTTCACTTCTTCCTCTTCGTCGGCTCCTCCTGGGCCGGCACAGGTTGCTGGCCCATTCTTAATTTACTTCCTTTTGTTTTTTCATTTCAGTTCTGGCAATATCACATTCCTCCAAAGTGGGATTGCTTTGCATTGAATAAGTGCTATACAATATTTAGCTATATTGGGGAGCTCATGATTTTTTCTTCTGTTAAGTGGTTGAAAGTGATATTGCAGCTGAATGTGGAAAAAATAAACTTAAAATGGGCCTGTTTTTAGGAAGCAGGGAGTTGTCTTAGATGAATGCTAAAAGCATCAAAAGTCGGGTTTGGTGGGGCCAAAAGGATGACTGACATAAAAGTTCCTCCAATCAGATCCCTTAAATCATGATCTAGCAGGGATCTGATTGGAGGAGCTATAATATCAATCATTTAGCTCTGCCCAACCCGACTTTTGATTCAAGTCAGGCATCGGAGAAGCAGGGAGTTTGCTTCTTTTACTACAGCCTTAACTAAATGTTTTTAGCATTAAGCTGAGACAACTCCCTGCTTCCTAAAAATAAAGTCTGTTAAGTGGACCTGACAGGAGAACTAAAGTCAGAAATCAGAGCTTCATTTTCATTGTCTACCTTCGGTTGTATCCATTTAAATGCCATCTGCTGTTGATGACTACCTATCTTGCAGTAAAGCCCTACTTAAGCAGGCCAACCCTGCAGGTGTTAGCATGCCTGCACGGAAGCTTCACAATGTACAGAATCAGTGGCAGAGCAAAGGATGCATTCCAGTGTGCCTGCAGACGTACATTTAGTTTATTAACTATTTTACTGTTCAGTTCCTCGTTATGACTTACTCCTCTGATTCAGGACAATTCCGCCCACTGTTCATTTCCCATAATGCACGGGGGACATAGGAGCCCAAGAAAGAAACTTAATTAAGCAAGTTACCACGTCTAAAAAGTTGCAGAATTGGGTTTAGATTGCAAAGATTATGAAAATAATTGATATACTAAAAGACAATGCTCTACTTTCCAAAAACTTATATGCCCTCTTTAACATCTGTAGAATTATGCAATATATTTACAGTGTATATATACTATGCAATATTTATTCAGTGATTTTTATATCAGTTTATACCCTACCTGTTTGCTAAACACAGAAGTAATATAGACTTGGTGCATCTCTGCCTACTTAAAATACAACATCTGCCTTTTGTAGATTTTATGGGTTCACCTTTATGATGTGTAATCAGAATGTGATCATGAGAGTTGCATCATTGGGCAGGTAAACATTTGTTGAGTAGTGCAGTGGCTCAGTGGTTGGTACTGTTGCCTTGCAGTGATGGGTTGTGGGTTCAATTCCACCCTGGACTTCATCTGCATGGAGTTTGTATGTTTTCCCTGCACCTGCGTGGGTTTCCTCCAACAATCCAAACACACACATCTGTGTGTGACTGAATAGGGAAACTAGACTGTAAGCTGGGCAGGGATTGAAGTGAATGACAAACCTTAAACCGCTGTAAAGAAGTAACAACATTTTCAAATCCTCTGTGTGATGTAGGAGTTAAACAGATGAGGCAATAAAAGAAGAATAAATTTTTCTGAAAATGGCCTATATACTTCAATAAGTACAAGTGTAACATGAAAATATAAGGTATTTATAAAAGTCAAAATGGTTTTTCGACTTAAAGCTAGTGAAATATCAGCAATATACTGTATACTGAGGGGGTCATTGGCTAAAGCCCGAATTGTTGCGTAAAGGTGTGAATTCGCCAAGACAGTCGCAGTCGCGTTTTGTTATAAGAATATTGTCACACTCACAACTTTACTATAGAAATATTGTTGCAGTCGTAACTTTAAAATAGTCACTGTCACGACTTTACAATGGGAAAATTGTAGCGGATTTGTTATAGGAAATAGGAATCCGCTGTTTGAAAATTCGACAGTCAAAGTTTCACATTAATCAATAAGCCCCTACGACTGCAGTTTTTATCGAAACTCATCATTCTCAATGGAGCTGGTCCGTTCATTCTGTCACACACAGATGCTTTTATTCATTGATAAAAAAAGACTTTTGTTGTCAGGATCCAATAGAAGGGAGCGCTCCGTAATATCCTCGCAAAAGAAATTGCCAAAAACCAAAAGAGGATATGTCTCCACATTCTACAAATAACAAAAACTGAACATACATAGCCAGATTCTGGGAAACAAAACAAATCCCCACCCTAAACCATATTCGAGAAGAAATCAACCTAACTAAAAAATACGAAATCCTAAGTGCTCGGATAACAGGAAACCTAGATTAAAAACCAAGGAAAAATGGGAACGTTGTCCTATAGACCAAAATCAAAATAGAACAAATTAAACGAAATAAAAAATCTATAGAATATCCCAAATCCTGAAAAACCCGGAGGCTCT
>WMED01015876.1:0-13500 GCA_019650415.1 Pipa parva
CACCTTTGTGGGGAAATATGCGGGTCAGCGGGGCAATGTGTGGCTTTGCGGGGCAATGTGCGGGTCAGCGGGGCAATGTGCGGCTCTCTGGAGCAATGAACGGCTTTGTGGGCTACTGTGATCACTATTTGTGATTTTTTTAAAATTATAATTGGAGGTAAATTTTACGGCAAAAAAATGCCTGGTGGAGCGCAGAACCGGGGGCTGCAAACTAGCATCCCGAGGGCCGCGAGTTTGAGACCCCTGCTTTAAAGTGTTCGCTGATGTCCGCGTGCAGGACATCAGTGAGCGTATAACAGGCTATGCGTACTGAAGCGAACGATCGGAGGGTAAGTTCATTCTTTGGTGAATTACCCCCCAAGTGATGGGTTTCATGTGTGCTGATTTAATATTATTAATATAATCCAAGGGTCCCTAAACTTTTTACACCGAGGGCCGGTTCACGGTTCCCCTGACCAACGGAGGGCCGGACTTTAAAAAACCTATGAAAATCCCTATGCACACTGCACATATCTTATTTTAAAGGACACATAAAGTCAAAAAATAAAAAACAAGTGTTAAAATGCTTACCTTATACTGAGCCGATTGATTACAGTCACAGCATGAGCTGTTCTATAATTAGCCGGCTCCCAATGCTTCCCCCGACGCCTCCTGCACAGCGCGCTGGTGCAGCTCCTTCTTCTCCTTCCCCAGCCTCATACATCATTATGTTCATTGTGGGGAGCATTCTCTTTGGCCCCGCACTGAACATGATGATGTTTAAGCCCTGAAACACCCAAGGTATAACAAGGTGGGAGGAGCTGCAGCGCTGGATTCTCAGTCAGCCAGCGCTGTGAAGAAGCGTCGGGGGAATCATCACGAGCCGACTAATTACAGCACAGCTCATGCTGTGACTATAATCACTCGGCTCAGTATAAGGTAAGTATTTTAACTTTTTAATTTTTTTTTTACTTTAGTTCTCCTTTAAAGTAATAAAAGAAAACAAAATGGGAACAAATACAATATTTAAAATAAACTTTGCTGTCTGCCTTCCCCACATCCCCTTCCCACACTGTGCTGCCTGCCACACAACCCCCTCTCACACTGTGCTGCCTGCCACACAACTCCCATCCCACACTGTGCTGCTTTCCCCCACAACACCCTCCCACACTGTGCTGCTTGCCCCACATCCAATTGCACACATCAAACATTTATTGAATATCAAAAACACATAACACTAAATAAGGAAAAATAGGATAAAACAATTAAAATAAGCCCATATTTTTCTGAGGTCTTTAGCCCAGTATGGGCTTATTTTAATTGTTTTTATCCTGTTTTTCCATATTTAGTGTTCTGTGTTTTTGATATTAAATACATTTTGCTCCCTACCTAATTTTTTTGCTTAAGATCTGTTGCCCCCCCTCCTCCTTTCAGAGGACATGGATTAGGGAGGGGGTTAAACAGATCTTATCTATTTTCACCCTCTCCATGTCCTCTGAGGGGGAGCACTATCCTGGTGCTTGCCCCCCACTTTTCACATTCACATTCCCTTCCCTGCTGATCACCAACATCCTCTGCTGATAGCTTTTGCCTGCCTCTACAACGGAACGGCTCCTTCCAAATTAGCTTATTGTTACGGCGCTCTTCACTTCCTCCCGGCCGCTTCTTGATGACATCATCTTGATGCGCTGGAGGAGGAGGCAAACAGCGCTGTAACTGGGAGCTGTGCAACAGACGGAGCCGGGCCGGGTACAAGGTAGGTAGGGAAAAGGAGGGGGCGAGCACCAAGATTGCGCCCCCTCCTGCACCTGCCTCTACTCCTAGTCCCGGCCTGGACGCCAGGTAAAAGGCCTCAGGGGGCTGGATGCGGCCTGCGGGCCGTAGTTTGGGGACCCCTGATATAATGTGTTGGGAGATGTATGTAGTCTAAGACGTGCATATGAGTCATGTCTAGCTAAATAATGTGTGAAGTCTTTGGTTGTTGGAAATAGTATTCTCCATAGGTCTATTAGGTTTAAAGAACGTACAACTGATTTTATGTTTTAATAAGTTTTTGGAAAATGGTTGATTTTCCATTGGATGTCACTAGATTAGGTTCAATAGGGATATTGAAATTCCCTGCTAGTATGAGTGTACCTTTGGTGAAAGGTAATAAAGCTTGTAAGTCTAGTCAGTTTATTTTTATCTTGTTATTCATTAGGAAGGTTTGTTGATGCTAGTGTGAGTATGTGTTCTTTGTGAAGGCCTTTTAAGAATATGTATCTACCAAATCTCCTTTTCTTACTTTTATAAAGAATATATATCTACCCTGAGGGTTGATTTTGGTTGCAGTGCTAGCGAAGGGAAAGTTCCAAGAAATTAGAATACCCGTGTCTCTGGTTTTACTATTTTGCAGTTTGCTAGTGTGGCCAGGGCCGGTTCTATCGATCTATCGCCCATCGATAAAAACTCATTTCCAACAGTGCTTCAGCGACGCACCTCCTCTAATGAGGTAAGCTGAATGCGATGGCGATCCCTGGCTGCTTCGGGTCTTGTCGGCTGTATTCGGCAGCTGCCAGCAAGACCCAAATATCTAAGGAGCGCTGTTGCATTCAACTTACCTCATTAGAGAAGGTACGTTGTTGGAGCTCTGTTGGAGGTGACTGGGGAGCGCGGGGCAAGAGGGGGCGTTGCGGGACAGTTGGGGCGGAGATCAAGGGGCGGTTTGCCCAGGGCGCCAATAGGGCCAGAACCACCCTGAGGATGGCCACAATTATTCTGAAACTAATTTCTTCAATTCTTCTTCATTGTAGTCTTTTTCTTCTCACCTAACATTTTCTCTTGTTTCGCACATTCTTACCTCCACTCTTAGAAGCTGTTCCGCCTGACTCCTTGTCATATTTTTGGAATACCATCTAGAGGGAAAGAATTACAGCTATTAGAGTAAAAGAAAGTGTATTTTTTTTCTTGATCAATGTAACCTTTATAGTTTCTAATTCTGATGATTAAATAGATTTAAGTAAAAAATAAACCAAAGAAGTAAGCAAACTTCAAAGTTCTTCAAATGTAGAAATTAAATGAATAAAAGAGTAATATAAACATAATATTAATAACAGAATGGACTGTTAATGGAATGGTTCAATTTTCAAACAAGGTGATGGGTTTAAGATTATCTTATGTACATCTATGATTTATGTTGATTAAGCGGTAGTTAAAGTTACAGGCTGGCTCTTTGTTTTAATGCTGAAATAAAGAGTACAAGCACCACCACTGCAGGTAGTTAGGAAGCCCATCAACTCTCCCCCCATTCTTTGTGCCTGGTCTATGACCACAGACCTAGTATAAGCATGAAGAAGTCACACTAAGCCCCCGGGTCAAAGGGCTTAGGGGGTGGTTTTAAGGGCCCTATTCTCTGAAATGCCTGAGTTTTCAATTTTATTGTGAAATGGAAGAATTTTGTAAGGTAAGATGATTACTTTACATGAGATGCTTTAGTTCGTAACAGGCTGGATGGAATTTAACATCAGGGACTTAACAATAGGGGTTGTAGTGGTTGCAACAAGGTTCAAGCCCCCAGGGGTCCCTGCTCCTCCAGCCCCCTGCTTCTGTAGCCTTCATTGTCTGTGCCCAGAACCTCCCCAGATCTCAGTAAGTAAACTTTATTGGCCCAGGGGGCAGTGGTAGTGGGGGGATTGGGCTCTAGTGCTTATGTTGCACTAAGGCCCAGGGCGCTAATAGGGCCAGGACCGCCCCTGCTCTGAGGGGACAGTTAATATCCTTATAATCTATAGAAGGGTGAACATAATCTTTTATAATACACATGGCCACAGGCCGAGTTATACAGGGAACTCTGAGGTGATTATTAATATCCTTTTAAACTACAAAACAGGATACATTTTCCTTTATAATACACATGGCCAGAGGCCAAGTTATACAGGGACATCTGAGGAGACTGTGCTTTTGCTTTGACCTGAAGAAGGGAGAATATCTCTCGAAAGCTTGTCTTATACAACTAACTGTTAGTCCATATAAAGTATCATATAATACTGCAGTACTCATCTTTCTTACTTTTCAATTGGACTAATACTGTGTAAACCATTTTTGTGACTGCCATATCTGGATTTTTTCCCTAATATGAGGATAATTCGTTCTAACCTCATGGGTTTTTTTGCTTTCCTCTGGATCAACATTTCAAAAAAATAGGCTGTACTGGATGGACTTGTGTCTTTTTCAGCTTAATCTCTCCTTTAAAACTTAAAGTAGATCTGCTAGGTCCACTTAAAAACATGTTATTAAGAAAGAGGGTGTTGTATTAACTGAATGCTAAAAGCATAGGCATAAAGACTACAGAAATAAAAGCAAACTCCCTGCCCCTATACCCTACCTTCACAGCACTCTGATGTCATCATTCATGGCCAAATCTACCTGTGGCCTCATATTTCTGCCAGCTGAACTTTGGGGGATTGCTAGAAAACTCTACTATGGCATGCAGGGACTTCTGTTTGTGACTTACCTATTAATAATAGCTCACTTCAGAGGTCAGAGGTAGCTAATTGGGTAGTACCTAACCCCACCAAAGACCATAGTGGGTTTATAAGATTGAGGAGTGTCCTGGCCATGTAGAATAGGCACTCTAATTAGCCAAATCAAAGAGAGGACCCAGAAACTGTAACTTTCTACTGCCGATTCTTACTCTGCTAATTGTCTAGGACAGGGATGGTGAACCTATGGCACACGTGCCAGAGAGGGCACGCAGAGCCCTCTCTGTGGGCACATGCACCGTCGCCACAGCTGCCTTTAGCATAGGCCGTGGACCCGACCTGATAGTTTTCAGGCTGGATCCACGGCCTACACTGAAGGAGTGCTTGCTCATTGTGGAGCTCTCCTTCTCTGATGTAGGCGTGCTGCTTCTCCGATGCAGGTGCGATGACGTCATTCATCAGTTCCGGCACTTTGGAGGACGGCGCCGGTGAGTGACGTCACCTTTTCGGCACTCGGTCCCGAAAAGGTTTGCCACCACCGGTCTAGGATGTGTCCCTGAAATATTCTACTGGGGTTCTCGTCTGGTGGTAACAATTTGTATATATAAGAAAAGAAACCGACTGGACACTCCGTTTATTGGGAAAGATTTACAGCAGCAAGTGAGTGAATCCCTACAATATATATATATATATATATATATATAAAGTTATTTCTGAAACACATTCTACCTCTTTTCCTTTTATATTAATTACAATTTTGTTTGAAGCAAAAACACGGGTTCCCTAATTAATGTACTGCTTAAGCGCACCACACATTATTCATCATCTGCTTTAGGATGGCAAAAATATTATATTCCCTATGGAGCTGGTCTTGTCAATTAGCTATAGTCTGATTAGTTTTCCCTTTGATAAAGAATGTCGATGATATAAAAGGGAACCTTATTGCAAACAGTGCAAAGTGTGCTGGTTTTGAACTGATCAATATTATGATATTACTGATGAACTGTAATATAACTATGAGATTACTGATCAACTATAATAAGCAGAAATGAAAAGTTCAGACAAAACTTAAAATAATGTTGAAAAGCATTGATAGGTGGCAAAAGAAACCAGAAAGGGTGAAATGGTCTTTAGATGTGTTCTCCTATGTGTCTGGTTTAAAAGGGCAGATTTGGTTATTTATATATTATTTATGTAAAGCCTTTCTAAGCACAGACAATAAAATCCCTGTCCATGTTATACTCACTCATATATTTCCAGTGGATCTTGAGCTTCCGTGACATAATTTCCCGGTATATACCCTTCCTGACTGAGAGAGTTATAAAAATATATTTTTCAGATGACCATAAAACAAATATTTATTGCTTTCTAGATTTAATAGTTTGATCTTTTAATACAGCTTTTGTTTTGCATTTCATATTGAAGTATTCCTAAGTACTTCGTACACTGTACAGCTTTACATTAAACTTTCATTTTCATGACCTTTATCTTTATTCCAGTATTTTTAAAGATTTTTACCTGGATAAAGTATTTTATATTACATTTACAATATAACCAGTTATACATACTTCCAGGCTGCCATGAAGTTGATCAATAAATGCATTGGACACTACAACCACAATATTTTGTCCCAATAAATTTTGTCAGCTTTTTTAATAGGACCTCTGAGTAGTAATGTTGTGATAAGGCATTGATGGTGCACCTTTTTGGCGCCGAGTACCGAAAAGTGACATCACTCACTAGCACCTTCCTCTGAATTGCAGGCGCTGATGAGTGATGTCATCACACCTGTGTCGGGGGAGGAACTTTGCCACAGCTATCTTATAGGCGAGCAAGCACTCTTTTAGTGTAGGCTGTGGATCCGACCTGAAAACTGTCAGGCCACGTCTGCGGCCTGCACTGAAGGAGCGCAGCAGGGGCTCTCTCTGGTGTGTACTCTCTGGCACGCGAGCCATAGGTTCAGCATTTCTGTGCTTGGGTGTCTGCTAGGATCATAAAATATTCTGGGGATTATTCATCAAAGTAGGAGTTAGACTGTCTAAGTGAATTCTCATCACTTCAGGTCACATCTAATTATGAGTTCTCTACTCCTTATTCAGTAAGCAGTAGATTCCCATAGTGAAGAGAATGCTGTCGGATGCAGTTTATTGTGTATGGCGCTGTATTCATTTGGACGCCAGGAGCCTTAACCCCCTAATTCGACACTGATCTGACCAAGTAAAATTGAGAAATTTGACATAATACGCCTTGACATATTTGCTATTTCATAATGAGACACAAGAGGTACTGATTAAAGTGAGACTGTCAAAGTGAATTCTCATCATTTTGGGTGGCTACTCCCTGATTCACTACTCCTTATTGACTAAACAGAGAATTCCCATAGCAAATTTGTGACTGCGTCAGTATTCCCATTGAGAATTCGCGACCACGTCAATAGCAGTCTATTGTGTAGCGTGTGACTGTCGTCAGCTGGCGAATTCACCACATCATAGAGTTTGCTGAATACCCGAATATGGAAAAGTGGTGAATTCACACATTTATGCGACAATTCAGAATTTAGTACCCCCCCTACAGACTCATGCACTTGATGAATAGCCTGATTACCTGTGCAGTGACCATCGTAAGTATGTGGTGGCAAATTCACCATATACGTATACTATATATATCCATTCTGTTGGGTTGGATGTGAGTAGAACTTCCAGGACTGTTTATGTATAAAATCACTACCACTTTGTTGTCTCCAAATTTCATGATATTATTGCTCTTTGTATTGAGGAATATTAAGGAAACCAAATAAAGCAATGCTCTACCATCAAATACACTCACACTCCCTCAAAACTAACTAAATAGTCTATTTGTACAATCTTCTAGTTATGTTATATATAATAATAATGTAATGCAAATGGATGTCTTCTAACTTTCCTTCATTTATCATCTCAGCTGACAAAAATACTCACCCATTCTTGTCTCGTGCTCTCAGCCATGGCTGGCCACTGCATTCCTCTAGCAACAGATATGCCTCCCCTTTGTGCAGCGGCAGATCCTGGGCATTCATTGGTGTAAAATCATACATAGCTACCACCTTACGTGGTGCGGGAGGAGGAGGGGGCAATGGCTTTATCTGAAAAGGGACAAGATTTTGTAACAACAGTGAATTGGTATGATAGTGTATGTGCTCTTAATTGTTAAAGTACAGTGATATCTACCTGACACAAAAAGGAGTTTACATTGAAATTTTGTACACTTTTCTTATCCCATCTATCAAAAGGATGTTTGGGGAGGATGAAATCATTTATCAATATGATAATGCATCTTGCCATAGAGCAAAAACTGTGAAAAAAATTCCTTGGAGAAAGACACATAAGGTCAATGTCATGGCCTGCAAACAGTCATGATCTCAATCCAATTGAAAATCTGTGGTGGATGTTAAAGAAAATGGTCCATGATAAGGCTCCAACCTGCAAAACTGATCTGGCAACAGCAATCAGAGAAGGCTGGAGCCAGATTGATGAAGATTACTGTTTATCACTCATAAAGTCAATGCCTCAGAGACTGTATGCAGTTATAAAAGCCAGAGGTGGTGCAACTAAGTACTAGTGATGTGTTGGAGTGTTACATTGTTTGTTTGTTTTTCATGATTCCATAATTTTTTCCTCAGAATTGAGTGATTCCATAATTTATTCCCTGTGCTTGTTCTATAAATCTAACTGTTACTGGCTACCACAATTATTTTTCTTCATTTCTTTTAGTGTTTCTTAAAGCCAGAAAGTTGCCATTTGAAATGCCTTTAGATTTTGGTTGTGTCTGTGATCTGCTTTTTATCTACAACAATAAACAACTGAAGGAACATCCTCAGGGACTGGTGATTCCATCATTTCTGCCAGGGGTTGTATAAGTGAATATTTTATCTATTTCTATGTCAACTTGTCCCCAGGTCATGTTGTCATTTAGTCACAGTCGCCATTTCCACTTCTGAAAGAATAATCAATTTATGCAACACTGGATCCCTGCCATCAGTCAAATGGGTGACTTTGGAGCAGTATGCCTTGTGGAATTTGTCCCTTTGACAGATTCCATCACTTGTTGAATAGCTGAAATACCTGTGCATGCGTACGCCCACGCAAAGTGATGTGAAGAGATTTGTAAGTCCGAGACCATCATAAGTGTCCAAATTGGTAGCAGATTCATCACATCTCAGAGTTTGTTAAATAAGCCACGTTGGAGAAGTTGCTAAAGGACACGCATTCGGATCTACAGTTTGCAATTGTTTGCACTTTAATAAATAAAGTCAAAATTGTATTGGAAAAGGGGGGTAACTTGCGCTTATGGAAAGTTTTATTGTTCCCTCTGTCAGCTGCTAGCCCTCAGTTTCACAAGTTAGGTCGTGGTCAGCAACCTATGGCTCTCGAGCCAGATGTGGCTCTTTTGATGGCTGCATCTGGCTCTTTGACTGTAACAAGTGGTGCTCACATGCAAGCACCATTCGTTACAGTCTGCCGGCTAATCGCTGGCAAGTGTTGTAGAGACAGAGCTCTCTCAGCGCTTCCAGGTTGCTAGCCAATCTGGAGCCATTGACATCACCACGCTTCTGGGTTGCTAGACAATCTGGAGCTGCTGATGTCTTGTGCTTCCGGGTTGCTAGCCAATCCAGAGCTGCTGACTTCACCAATGTGACGTCACATATGACGTCTGCTGCTCCGGATTCAAAAGGGCTGAGTAGAGCTGCACTATATGGGTCTCTCAGCCACAAAGGTTGCCGACCCCTGAGTTAGGTTCTTGGTGTAATGAACTGTGGGGTTAGGAGTGCCGTGCTTGCCTCTATCCTCTTCTTTCAATCATGACCTGGCACTTACAGTGATATATTTTCTTGATTATATGCTTGCATTTTACTTCACTTGTTCATTGTTCCGCACTTCACCCTTGTCTGTATTATTACTAGATTGTACAGCGCTGCGTAACCTTGTGGCGATTTATAAATAAAAATATACATACATACATACTTCTCATCCACTTTACCACAGTAATTACTACACTTGAGTCTTGCACATTTATATTCCTAGAGTCAAGCGTGGCACTCCTAACCCCATGGTAAATCACACTTTAATAAATAACCCCCAATGAATATTATCTTCATTGCAAGCACAAAAGTTACTGCAAAGACTTATGTAGTTTTTTTCAGAATACCACATTGCTTTAAAATACAAATAAATCCCATTAATTTATATTACATTATGATATATGCTTATATATGGGTGATGGGCTTGCACATGAGGTTTTATTTAGAGTTAGATAAACAGACATTATTGGCATGTCAGTGGCCCAAGGGTTTAGATCCCCTTTAAATGCATGTTTAATTAACCTCTTGTCAATTTACCTGCGTTTCTGTGGGTGGTGGGGGGAGTGGCTTCCTGGACCTGCGCTGGGAGCGGTCAGACTTCAGAACTGGAAGAAATTAAATGAAGAAAGAGGAAGTGAGTGCATAAATGCATTAAGATATACATAAACATATGTACGTCTGTAGTCGAAACATTCACTAAGATGGTTTGCATGACATGTGTATGTATGTATATATATATATATATATATATATATATATATATATATATGCACACACACACACATGACATGGACACAGTTTACAATAAAAAAAAAAAAAAAAATTTTTAATTTGAATTAATATCGATATGCCAGGAGAAAATGAAAATGTTTCTGATTTTCTGAACTATCCCTCCACGACTTGTGATTTGTGACTTCTGATTCACACGCAGTCAGTTAATTTTGGTGAAACGCGTGAGGGGTGGGGGGTCGATGTGTCCAACGTCACATAGACCTGGAAGTGAGTAGGAGTAGTGATGTATTCATCTGATGATCTCGGGCTCTGGATTGTCAGATGAATACTGGTCTAGCTTTGTGTACTGCTGCTAGATTGATTAGGTAAATATCAGTTGACACTTTAGTTCGCCTTTTATTTCACAGACTGCTGTTGCTGAAATTAGTTTAGGAAAGGCTTCACATGGAGGTATCACAGCCTCATAATAATTCACTTACCTCAGAATGCGCATAAACAATTCATTTACAACCTTTATTTTGTAAATAAAATATGAATGACCTTTTTCTGTTACCAAAGAAGCATATCATTTAGCATATACTATATGGTGCCACCCTATATTCGTTGTGCCCAAACATTTTGAGGGGTTATTGATTAAAGTCTTGTGTGAATTTGCCAGCTAATGACAGTGGCACAGTGGATACTGACACATTCACAAATTAGCTATGGGTCACAGTAGTGAATTTGTTATGGGAATCCACTGTTCAGTCAATAAGGAGTAGAGAATCAGGGAGTAGCCACTCAAAGAGATGAAAATTCACTTTGACAATCGAATTCTCACTTTGATCAATTACCCCATTAGAGTTACAATTAAGACAATGAATGTGGCATAAGTAATTATATCTTTACCATATACTGACCTCCATTGGTGCCCAATAGTAGCTGGCATCCCACAGCATTTTTGGCTGTCTGGGCACAGCAAAGATATTGCCCATCCTGGTGGAATCGGGGGTGATACTTCTGAGCTAGATCACTGTTAAAACGGATTACTAGGAGTGGAACAAATTCAATGAAATATAACTAAGTTGTAAAGAAAGTGATAATTCATAGTACTGCAAAACTGATTACACTGCATAGGGTATTCAGGAATCTATCCATTACTTAGAATAAAGTCATGCTGATGGCTTGTCCATTTTACCTTCAATGCATTTAAACTCCTGTTTTTCATTTCTTTCTTTCTCTCCCACCCGACTCTTATACACCTTCCCTCTTTTTGCATTCATCCAGCTATCCACCATCCTCTGATTTTATATCTAATTTCTTCTCAGTTTGCTTCTCCTTTCTTTCTGCGTGTCTCCCCCATCTCTATCCTTTATTATATTGCAGTGGGGGGGGGGGGTTTATTAGTGCGCCAGAATCGCCTATTTAGAAAGCTTTTAGTTCCATGTTAAAAATCACTTTTTGATGTCATTTTTTATGTTGAAAAGTTGCTTTCAATCCTATATAATCAGCAGAACCCTTTATAAATATCCTTCTTAAGAGTTACTGAAATATCCTTTAACTCCCATCGTTATTAAAATTAATAGATTGTATGTATAATTTTATTTGTAAAGCGCCACAAACATACGCAGTGCTGTACAGTTCAGAATAAAAATAAAATACAGACATGGGGAATTGCATTAAACAATACAGTATAAGATCACAAGGATACATCACTTTAAGGGGGAGTTCACCGTTGTGTGAAGTGAGCTCCGAATCCTTCACCTCACTTCGCACAGACTGTTATGCGCTCGCTGATGTCCTGCATGCGGACATCAGTGAATGCTTTAAAGGGATTCCTGTCTCGGCGAGACCACTCGAAACGCCTCGCCGAGACTGGAATCCCTTTAAAGTGTTTGCTGATGTCCGCGTGCAGGACATCAGCGAGCGCATAACAGTCTGTGCGAAGTGAGCCGATGGATCTGGAGCTCCCTTTGCACAATGGTAAATTCCCCCTAAGTGCTATGTTGATGTTGACACAAGTGGTTGGAGGTCCCTGCCCGTAGAGCTTACAATCTAAATGGGATGAAGACTTACATACACAGACGGGTAAAGATTAAAGGGGGTTATTCACTAAAGTCCGAATTGTTGCATATAGGTGCGAATTCACCAGATAGCGACAGTCGCAATAAGCTGCTACTGTTGCAGTCTCATCTTTATAATGAGAATATTGTTGCAGTCGCAACTTTATTATTGGAAATTGTCGCAATGTTAACTTTAAAAAAATTGTTGCCACTTTACAATGGGGAAATTGTTGTGGATTTGCTATGGGAATCCGCTGTTTGCGAATTCGACAGTCAAATTCACACCTTAGTGAATAACCCGCTAAAGACTAAGCTTCTGTTCCCAGAGCAATGGCTTGCATCTGGACATTAAGAGGATTACTTTTCAAATGGTGACAGGGTGACTCATCAGCAACTTAATTTTGAAGATGAATATCTATAGCAGTACAAGGCCTGACTGACCAAAGCATGGGAATCGAGAGGCAGGGTTACTAAGAGAAAACTCACTGTTTTTGAGCTGGTGGATCCAGCGCTTTCGCAGGTCCTCCGTAGGAGCAAAGACGTAAAGTGGTCCATCATCATACACTATCTAGAAAAGCAAAAGTCACATTTCACTTGTTCAGTACAATTATTAAATGCCACACGTAAATCTGTTTCATGAACTGTAAATAGTTTTATTTTGTGTAAAAAGCAATAACATTTCTTAATATTAATAATATTTTCTGCTTATTTTCTTGAATATGGATAAATATGTACATGAAAGTTTGAATTATCTTTTCACTAGCCCCTTGTTTATGATTGGTCGGGGCACCACCCACTCGTCAGTGATTGGTTGGTATGACATAACTATGGTAGGGAAGAGGACTGGTACGCCCAAGACCAGAATACAAAATTTGGGCCCAGAGGACAGGAGTCCAAAACAGGACCCCTGTGGGATCTGGGACTGTTGGGAGGTGATGATATTCTGTAGTTTCATAAACTATTTAATAACTTCTGCCAAGAAGATATATTGGAGTTTCTCTATTTCCTTGATAAGGATAATTTACTAGTAAGAAAATATGAATTATTTATTATTTTCTTTATTGACCTATTAGAAGTTGCGAGGCATAGCATGTAACATAGTAACATAATTTATAAGGCTGAAAAAAGACACAAGTCCATCCAGTTCAGCCTATTTTCCTGCAATGTTGATCCAGAGGAAGGCAAAAAACCCATGAGGCAAGAGCTAATTATCCTCAAATTAGGGAAAAAATTCCTTCCCGACTCCAAATATGGCAATCAGAATAATTCTCTGGATCAAGGTCCCACCTTCAGTTATCCAGTACCCATAACTTATAATGTTCTTACACTGAAGGAAAGCATCCAAACCAGTTTTGAACTCTATAATAGAATTAACCATAACAACTTCTTTAGGCAGAGAGTTTCATAACCTCACTGTTCTTACAGTAAAAAATCCCCTTCTATGTAGATG